>LQNS02004412.1:1352989-1375635 GCA_001587735.2 Parhyale hawaiensis | reverse complement strand
CTCCTGTCCTGGCAATAGCTCATAGAGTGCCGGGGCGTATGTTCCGGTGTCTCTTTGGGAATGGGCCTATTGGTTCGTCTACTGCCGCCTATCTAATCTAATCTAATCTAATCAATTCACATCTCCAACATTCTACAGGAAATTCATAAGGAAGGATGAAGCTCGCAGAAATCGAAATCTTTTAGGATATTTGAGAAAACACAACAAATATATTACAATTTTCCCAAATTTTCAGGTGGAAAAAGTAGCTAGTATCAATAGAAATTTTATATAGCACTCCAGATAGAAGGTATCACGTCAAATAAATATGAAGAAAATTCTATATTATTTCTTAGGTAGTTAAAAAAAATCAAAAAAAGAGAAACTAATTATCATTACTTTTTCTTGGAAATTTTAACTGACAGGACAATGTTACCTGGAATGTTTTGTGGGCTTCTATTTATTTATTACACAGAACTGATAATGAGAACATCCAACAGTATGGTGATGAAGTTAATGAGATGATGACAATATTAAAGGAGAATTACTGTGTTTTCAACACAGTAATGTAAATGTTGGTCTCTGAGTAAATAGTATATGTCCTACAGTGAAAGTTAAAATGTATCAACTGTCTAACATGTTTGTAAATCAATCGTTGAACATTTAATAAAGATGCTTCAAAAGTCCTAATGCTTCAAATGTTTTTACCTACAGTGAAATAACAACGTTCAACCACTAGCCCATCAGCAGAGATGCTACGGAGATACAGGGACGTTGCTTGCCAATAAAATAATGAATTTCCCCATTTTTTCACATCCAAAATACGTCATTTAATAAACATATTGAAGGATCAAATATCGGGCACCGCTTCCAAAATCAGCTAGCTAGGCGGAAATTGAAAGACTCTTCAGATGATAAGAGCATAATGAGAAATTTTTTCCTTAGAAATTCAAGCCCGAAAACAAAAATGCCTCGTTATGAAAGACCTTCGGCCGAGCGCACTCTGAAGCATAAATATATCACGGAAAAATAGCATAATTAATCCCTAGTTTTATTTCTTGGGAATTCCCTGCAGGTGGCCTTCTATTTCATTTTACGGTGGATATCAAGATAAGTTCTTTCAAAATAAGAAAATTTACGGGAAATACTTTAAACGCTATGCTAATAGACTTTACATTCAACTCGGTTCATTCATTTTTACAATGGACTTACTATATCAAGAAAATAAGATGATGAAAAGATTTACGTATGTTTTCCATATTTAAACATAATATTATAATTCAATATATCAGCGAAGCCTTCTGCTTCAAGTACTGACGAACCTTACCTTAACGCTTTAATTTAGAAATACAACTGGCAATCAAGCTTTCATTTTATTGATATTTCAATGCAATTAGTTATTTTCGTGAGAGGGTCAGCGTTATGCAGAGGTCTTAATGAAAAATTACTAGATGACATCATTTATGATGAAAAGAATTAGATTAGATAGGGAGCAGTAGATGGACCAACAGATCCATTCTCAGAGAGTGTCTGGAACTCACGTTTCGGCCTTCCAGGAGCAATTACCGTTGTGTCAAAATGCATATGTAACTTATAGATAATTTATATCAAAATTAAGTGCAGCTTGCGTTTTAGCTGTAAGCACGTTACCTTGTACCAATGACTGACACGTGAAACAACTAGCTTCTCTTTGCTTTTCCATTCAATTTCTATGTTTATCTTAGTCCGTAAGTTTTGTAATGCATTACCTGCGTACGTGTACATACACTGGGCTGTCCATTCGATACATTAGCCATTTAAGGCCTGATGGTAGTTTGTCCTTCCCAACAATACTGTGTACCGTTTGTGCGTGTATATTCGATGATGGGTGAGCCAGGTAAATCTTACCAATATTATTTAATTTTATGTTTATATTTCGTCTGTAATTTTCACACTAATTCAGGGGCAGGGGATCTATGAGTCGAGCCTGAATCCACGGATAGATAATGATATCCATTTATAGAGCGGTTTGCATACTGCACGACGCCCACGGAATTGTTAAAAGGAATCACTAAGAACCACATTCCCGGTTGACCTAATCGCTTGAAATATTGTTGCCTCATCCTTGCTCGCCAAACTTGTTCATGAAATAGGATGTAATAGCACCAAGACCGGATTATGATATTCGGGGTAAATTTTCTGTTTACGGTAACAGCCCACAAAGCTCCGAAAATCGTCTGAAAATAAATAAATAAATAAATACATAAAATAACCACGCGGAAATTTTCAGGCATGTAGCAGATGCCGATAGGAGACAAAATCGGATATTATCAAGCATTAGTCTACACATTTCTAATTAGGTATCTAATATAACAATAACTATAACATTAATTTCTTGCTTGAGTCTGTTCTAGAGTATCGCCACCATATGGACCTTGTCCCTCCCTAATTCACACTGCACCTTGCTGATATATTCAGAAATTAGCCCTCAGTACAAGTCTAACAAATTTTGTACCTTACCAATAGCTCACAGACTATTCTTCACCAGATTCCTAAAACTAACTACATTTCACAAACTCATCAGAAATTAGTCTTCACCCCTATCCTAATTAATGCCTACTGCACATTACCAACTATTCAGAACTGAGTGTTCACTATAATCGTTTCACCTACTGCACCTTACAAAGAAATTCACTAATCACTTTCCAGTAGCGCAATAATTATTACTAGCAGCACCTGTGGAAATTCCACGGTTTGTGAATATTTTCACTTACCTTATTTAAGCTGAGGTGGCACTCATATCTAAACCACCCCCCCCCCGTCTGAACTAACGTCTCCCCCATAAACCAGGCTATCCTCATGCAGTCCGTTTACCTACCGTCTCGTCTAACTTTTCCTAGTATTTCGATTTCATCCCTGAATCACGCAATTGTTCAGTCACGAACAAATTCACACTTGTCTTTTGATAAAGACATAGAAATACGACGGTACATCTTGCAATATTCTCTTACAGTATGTACTTGCAAGCCTTTACTAAGCTCTGTTTCCCACACTTTACAGATAACTTAGCACTCCATAAAGTCCCACATTCCTATTTTTTTGTCGTTGTTTCCATTTTTTCTCATTATTTGGGAACCCGTGGATACTGATCAGTAGCCTATAATTTTTCTGCATTGTTGTTTGTGATATAGCTACATAGTAGCTAAAAGAAAACATATTCGGTCAATTTCTCCACTCGCAACAAGGACATCTTCTGTGCTCCAGATGTCATTGTGTTTGCTCAGGCATCACACTAGCTGTAGACTGTAGAGGCGGATGCTTTGGCGGTAGTGAAATCGCTTCAAAAAAGACCGGAGCAAAATTAAAACCAAACACTACCCTCTCTGTTTACCCGTGCCGTATCATAACTACGCAACTGGTCTTATGAGAAATGCCACCCGCTGCCTGCAAAGCGGATAGAATGTTGTGAAAGCTGCTAACCCGTAGGTAGATATGATACGGGAGAAATGACTCATATTTGATGCCAAATCTCTAAATTTGTTCTATCTATAATTGAAAAGCGTGACACATAAGGTAGGTAGGTACGTACAAGCGTATTAATATATAGATTCAAATATCTACGGCACCATGGCAACAAATACACAAATGTGTCCTCCCTAAAATACTGATATCTTCTGTCTCAAACTTAGAAATTCGGAAATTCGAGAAGAAAAATGAGTTGCCAACTTGAGATTCGTAACGAAAGCGGCCATGTCGAGGCAATGGCGGTTCTTCTTCCCAAGATTACAGACATGAAATATGCAGCAGCGACTTGTGTTCCCAGCCAAAGTGCTTACGGAGTCTGTTCGGCATTCCGAGTTTTACGGAAACTACGCAATTTCTCGAACGCATGCTCTGAAATTTAAACTGAAATGAGACGAACTTATGTTAAATAAACAACAGCGATGTGGTTAGATCGAGATGAATTATTTGGAAATTTTGTTCTAGATATGAACTAGAGCTGATATAGAAAGCCCAGAACAAGAATACCATTCGAAACTCCGCTGCTAGATAAAAGCTGCTGGCACAGGAGTAGTCTTTTTAGTTGTCAGCCATAAATGGTTTAGAATAACATAAGACACTTGGTTTTTTACTTTTATATTTGAATTAATTTAGGCAATAGGATTCTGATTCACTTGGACATACAGTGCGTAGAACAAAATGAAGAATATTTCTTGAAGCATCCTCTCCGGATCCTAAGTACAGCGATAGGAGTTTGCTTGCTTAATATAAAAAATGTACACCATGATGAGTTACTTCCATTTCTAGATTTTTTTTAAATAAAGCTATAGGAATCTGTTCCGTTTGATATAAATGGCTTAGACCAAGACTTATTTGAATATTTGTTGCTAGATTGAACGGAAGCGAAATGAGTCGTTTGTATGGTAACACCAACTATGCACAACAAAGTAATTAAATGAAACAGTGAAAAAAGAACAAAACCGTCAATGGCTTTTCAAGACCAACATGAACACGAATATTTTCACTAAACGTTACCGTAAGTAACAATTTAGAGAGACAGATATATGTTTTAGCTCAACATAAAATGGGTAGGCTATGGTGTATTTCTTAAAAGATTATATAAATGGCAGAATTATTCAATAAAAGTCATTGCTTGAAATGTGTAGAAAACAAAAACAACGGGTCTCGGTAACATTCTGGCAGTAGCGGCTTATAATTGCCACAGAGTGAGAATAATGCAAGGGGACAAGATAAATTGCACAATAATTTATACTGGTGTGAATTGCCCAAAAATCACAGCAGTGCCGGCCCCTGAATTCTTAAAAAGCGATACGTTGCATGAAAATTTAATACTTACTTTTTGCTGCAGCTGTACATAGGAATGAATCACTGGCTCATATGTCACTTACACAGATGAACTTTTTGGCGTCTACAGCCCCATGTCATTAATCTTATGCCGTTTGTCTTTAATCTCCTGCTGCATGTCAGTGATTTCTGCTACGTGTCGTTAACTACTACTGCTACATGCTATTAAGCTTCTGCTCTAAGTAGCTTGTCTTCCCTAAGTCACTAATCTTCTGCTACATCAGTTAATCTACTGCTACATGTAATTATGCTATTGCTACATGTATGTATTTAATCATTCGACGAGTTTAAGTATAGTCATTACAAGTTGCTAAATTTACTTGCAATGACTACATACATTACATATATTTTCGAATAAACAAACAAACAATAAATGAGTAAGAAGGCATCACTTGTAGATAACGAAAGATTTACCATGCATATATAAGTGCATGGAACATAGTAACCAGTTTGTATGTGCGCTGCTGTCTAAGTTTTCATTCAGTAATTTTTATGGATCTGTTTCTTAGAAAGTGAATACCCGGTGTTACCCAATCGGTGTCGCTTTGGAGGCGGGTAACCCGGGTGACACCGAAGGCCTGATTACAACAGGCTTCAGGTGGGTTGTCAGAGTCTCTTAACGCCCGCATCTGAACACTTTACTTTGTATTAGTTAACAGATCGTATTATTATCGTGTAGCAGCATACAGCATCACCAATCCCGTCGGAGATCCATATGTTTTTCTAAGGAGCTACACCACCCATTTTCCTAAAGACTGGCGCAAATTAATTACAAATTTCGTATAAAAATGGCCCTTCATCCTCCTCAAACTTTATCTCTTTGAAAGTGAAAATGGGAAATGGACATTGCGAGATGCTTTAAATGCTTTGCTCTCGTACCGAAAATTGCAAACACATCGACGTGTTTCCAGGCCGATATTTTTTTCTTTCTCTTCAGTTTCTTTAGGCGGCAGGCATGCAGGTATTCATGACACAGCAGTTCGAAAGTTTTATGCCCGCCATATTGCAGCGCCCAACACCAAAAACGATGCACCTCGCTACCGTCCGGCCAGTCCGATGCCATTCGCGACCACTGATGTCCTCTCGAAAATGGAAAACCAGAACCGACGAAAATTTTTGAGAGCCGCTGCCTGTAAAAGATTGAAAACAGGCAACCACTTATGCAGCAGGGAACACAATTAGGTAGCTGAACTTTAAAAGTAGAATGCGTAATCTACAGTCTCTCCAACCTCAGTGAGCGTTTCACCCTATATTCTTGGAGTGAATGTTTTCAGCTACTGTAAAAGCTCTGGAAATCGTTGTGAAACACGCGTATTAAAAAGTTGAAGACACTGAAAATAAAAGAAAGGATCAAAATAAGCTCCATTGCGCAATGAAGATAAATTTAACAAGTTCAGTTTGACATTTTCTTGGTAAACAAACATCACTGCCACACTTGAGGAGTTCAGCAATTTTGTGTCTGCAAAGTAAACAGGCTATCAGTAGTGACAAGTGTTTAATTGTGATGATTGGGCGATACACAGGCGTTCTATGAGTGGCCGTCTTAGAACAGCAGCAGGTATTATGGTTCAGATAAATCGTTGGTGTATTAGAAGTGGCTCTCTGACGACCGTACATGACCTTTCATGGTTGGTGTAGGGCTTCATGCGAGGTCTAGCGTCTATCAGATCATGGATTAGAAAACCCAAAAAACCGAGACTTGCCTTCGATGGTAGGTGTCAGGGGCTGTTTTTCAGCGACGAAACTAAATTCAACCCGATAGGTTCCAACGCCCGCAGTATATATGCGAGACGACAAACAAATATTGGTGCCCAAGGGCGCGAACAAGAATATTACATTTGGTGGCGGAAGTGTTATGGCATTATAAGAAATGTTCTGTGCTGCTAGAGCAGGGTCTTTGATTGGGTAACAGGGTCCAATT
Organism: Parhyale hawaiensis; assembly: GCA_001587735.2. Taxonomy (NCBI): domain Eukaryota; kingdom Metazoa; phylum Arthropoda; class Malacostraca; order Amphipoda; family Hyalidae; genus Parhyale; species Parhyale hawaiensis. The sequence goes on along the minus strand of LQNS02004412.1, from coordinate 1,368,890 downwards.
AGCGTGGCAACTGAGAAGAAATAAAAAATGTTCCGCTGTTTTGGTTTCCGAGATGTGGATATCATCAATTTCCCAGTCAAACTTCATGTACGGCTATGCTTCAAGCGGCACAGCTGTGACCCTAACCCCATTTCACCCAAGAGCCCAAAATTGAAGGACCCGAAATTGAAAATATAGGTGGTCGAGTTTCAGAGATATACGGCCTAAAGCGTGGGGTCATTGGGTACGTGTAATTTTTAGGCGAGGGTAAGGTAACCTCCAGCAAGTTTACCCGGTCCAACAGCGAAACCCACCAACTGCAACCCGAGAGCGCCAACTAACGATGAGCGTTGCAAGCATCAACGAAGCACTGTGTTGACGGTAATTTTGTCAACAGAGCTAGAATTAAGCATCCCTAATTACTTACTCCGAGCCACGATGTTGACTCTTCTTTCATTTCTAATGTTTTTGTATTCAGTTTTTCAAGCTGATGTTTCTAAGCAGCTTCTACATCTCTCATCGCGACCGGTATTGCAACCGCCGTTTCCGATTTTCTGGCGGTGATTGTGCGTAATTTTCGAGTGGCAGGGTGACAGGCGTGTTACAAGCAACACTGGACGTGTGCTAGCAACACGCGTCTGGCACGTGACATGTGGATATTTTGAATTTTCATAGAAGCATTTTACAGAAGAACTGTAGCTTGCTCTGGGGGTATTAATAGGCACATTTAAGTACATGAATGGCTTCTGCGAGGTACCTACAACGTGACTCTTTGACACAGACACTGTTGATCGCTTCCGAAATGACAGCCAAAAATTTAAATATAAAAACCAAAGAACTACTCCAAACCAAGAAAATTCCTGCAATTCACAGCAATTTAGAATAGACTCCCCCCCCCCCGAAGTTGTCGGTGCGTGCAGAGATAATACTGTAAAAGCGTTTAAAAAGAGTTTTGAAAAACAATAGGAGCGACACTCTTCACACCTACGAACTCTTCCTCCAGAAGTCGCAAGTCGTTAACCACCAGGGCTTCAGATGCCACCGTAATCAATTATCTGTCATGCCCCATAATTTAACGTTTCGGAGCTATGCGGATCAGCATCAATTAATAGTGCCTGCATGGTCAACTTCTTGGCTAAGTCTCTTCTGTTCTTTTTATTTTCTTGTTCAAATGTCTAATTGCTTTTGACATATTGGTGATAGCTCCTAGAGGGCCGAAGCGTGGGTCCCGGCTTCTCTGGCCTGTGGAGCCGTCTGCAGTCAGCTATCTAAGTTAATAATCTATTACTCAGGGAGCTAACCTTCTCTCTGGTGCTTCTCAAAGAAATTTACTTTTTATCCTGTAGTCTTGTAAATGAGACATACTGTACGAGTACTCACGTGCACGCACTTCCAAATTGCACTGGCATAGCAGTGCAAACTACTATTGTGTTCTAGGCTTTCAAAGAAAACAAAATATGTTCATGCTTGCCATCCTGTAGCTACACTGCTTCGCGCTGTAGAGTCTCATGTCAGTCACAACACCGGGAAGCATAACCTCTAAAATTCTGAATTAGTAACACAAAATGAACTCAAGATGCGTCTAGGTACAGAGTTAATAGTGAATATTAAACAAAAAAAAAAACGTAAATTTCAGTGGCTAGAACTGTTCATGGCTGTTACTGCAGCTGCAGAATTGTTAATCTATTCTAAACGAAAAACTAGAGCACTCTGAGAGCGCATACCTCCGCCAAGCGAGGCAACGGTAGCAAAAAAACTCAAATTGGCTCTGAAACCATAATTTTCTTTGTATATAGTCCAAAATCTAATTATATATACCTTTTGATAGTAATAACAGCTTGTGAAATTTTCTTGAAGATCTGTTCATAACTCTCCGAGTTATACTGCTAACAAATGTTAAAACAAACATGAGTCAAACATACAAACAAACCGACCGATCTGCACCAAAATCGAATCATTTATGTCTTTTAACATTACTAATGACCCCTATAAATTTCATGACGATCCATTCATTATTTCTTGAGTTATTGTGCTAACAAGCATAAAATTACAAACAGTGACAAACGAAAGAAAGAACGGATCATTACCAAAAATTGGACATCTACTCTTTGTTATATACCTAATTAACAATTCATGTTAATTTCATACAAGTCCATCTTCACCATAAGTTAATCATCTGTTCCTCCTAACATACCTGACAATCCCTGTAAATTTCGTCCAAATCGGTGCATAATTTTTTGAGTTATCTTAGTGACATACAGACAAACGGATAGACAGACAAACAAACATGCCGAAAACATAACCTCCTTGGCGGAGATAATAAACAGTCATGCTAGGACCACAGACGCAATGTTAGAGTCTGCCTCATCAATTGCCCGATCTACATTTTCATTTCTTTTTGTGAAGACATAACAGCAGGCCGGTGCTGCAGCTTTGAGCACAACGGGGCCGACCCCCCACGACGGGACCGACCCCACACGACCTATGCACGACGGGACCGACCCCAAACATTACATAGGATTAGTCCCACTGATGCCGGGGCAGTTACTATCCTTGAAAGTAACAATCCCGTACACTGTTTCAGGAACGCTGTATTGGCGAATGTAAGTAGCAAAAATGCCTTAAAGACTTGAAGCGCCTGTTACATCTCTGCCTGAGGAGGCGTGACAAAATACTGCTCGGAATAATTTCCGAGAGCTATCTACTTACGAAATAATATCCTGAGGCCATGAAAAAATATCTGTGTTAGTACATTCAATAGACTATAACAAAGTGTGAATAAGAAGAAATTCTCCAAGTATTAGGATAACGTTTCGCCAGCTAATATGCATTTTTTGGTTCTACGTTTCTTCCATAATTTTTTCTTTGCTTTGACAACCAATAATTAGAAAGGTGTCCAATAATATTATTAGAAAGGTGTTTAGCGTAGATTAACTTCTGGCGCTAAAAGAAATGCATGAAAAGGACATACTACCCAAGGGTGCGGTAAACTTCAAAGCCGAGGAAGATTTTTCGAACATTTTTTTTTTTTAGCGTTGACGAGATCAAATTATTTTAGCAGAGATACAAGCATTGTATTTTTATTTAGAACATCACTTCTAACACAGTGCTGCGCCTATGGATCAATATTTTTTTAACTATACTTCTAATAAAATCTTATAAAACGCTATAAAGACTATCTATATGTCTACATTAGGCCATCTTATAACATTTCATCACCGCAAAGAGTACTTCTGTTGAGCCTTGCCCAGCAGGTAATAAATCGAGACCCTGAGTGCGGTGTGATTTTTTCTCATGGGAACTCCTGTTTCAATTCGACGCAACTGTTTACTAAAAAAAAAAACAGTATGACTATTATAATGACGAGTCAAATCTAGTTATACCTAACAAATGCTGCTGTAATAGTGGCAGCAGAGTAGTAGTACTAATAGTACTAATAGCATTTATAGACAGTGGTAGAAGTCATATATTTCAGCGGCCATAGCAGTCATAGATTTCTACATTTACGTCTACATTGTAATTAACGGTGAAGCAAAATTCAGGCACATAAAGAAGCTAAAATCCTATACGACGACAATACACGGTATTTAAGCACAGTATTTAAAGGCGGAACAACCCTGTGCCTTTGAAGGCATAGACCTCGTCACTTTGCATAGAACATAAAGCTCAAAATCAAGAAGACAACAGCGTAGAGTATTTCGTTAAAGCTGAACATCAGCTAACTGTTTTCTGCAGCAAGCACAGCCTCCGAACGTTGCATTTGTCGTAAAGAATGTCCAAAGTTTTGGGAATAGTTTCATAGACTTCACTGGGGAGTCCGCCCTAAGTGAGCAAACTTCGGTCAGCAATTCTTCACGCTTTCATTTACCAGTGTAGAACTTAGGAGTAATGCTAGATAGAGTGCAATGGGGAAGACTGCATTTGAAGTCATATGAAAAGTCCGACGAGGTGAATGGGATCGAGCCCACATGAGGTAAATCCGGTGAAGTCAAACACAATGAGATCCACTACCATCAGGTGTATAGCGAGGTAAAACCTACTATGGTGCTTTTAGGACAAAGGAGGCCAACTCTGGTGAACTAAATTTAAAACAATGAATGCAATCCCCACGAGGTCGAGACCAGTGAGGTAAAGCCTAGTGAAATCAAACCAACCATGTCAAGCACGGTGGGGTGAAGGGCAGGCACATTGGGGCAAATATCAGTGAGGTAAAAGTTACTAAAATCAAATCTTAGTGAGGTCAAACCATGGGAGACAAACTTAGTGAGGATAGGCTCAATGAGCTCAAGCTTAGTCAAGTCAATTCAAGTGAGGTTACGCCAATTGAGGTCAACCCCAGAGAGGCGAAACTCGGTGACGACCTGCCTAGTGGTGTCAACCGAGATAAGATCTGATTAGCAAAGTAACAGTAAGGTCAAGCCTGGTGAGGTAACAGTAAGGTCAAGCCCGGTGAGGTAACAGTAAGGTCAAGCCTGGTGAGGCAACAGTAAGGTCAAGCCTGGCGAGGCAACAGTAAGGTCAAGCCCGGTGAGGTAACAGTAAGGTCAAGCCCGGTGAGGTAACAGTAAGGTCAAGCCTGGTGAGGCAACAGTAAGGTCAAGCCTGGCGAGGCAACAGTAAGGTCAAGCCTGGTGAGGCAACAGTAAGGTCAAGCCTGGTGAGGCATCAGTAAGGTAAGGCCCGGTGAGGCAACAGTAAGGTCAAAATCCGTGAAGCAAAGCCCAGTCCATTAACTGCAGTTTTCTGCTATATGTTTTTTTTTTTGCGCACTGGTAAAACGCATACAACCCATGACGGGACAGAGCCTCGTGCTCTACTCCTCTATGGGAGCGGTCCCATTGGTCCGTCTATAGAAACCATCAAATCTTCTTGCTTTCATTTAGCGCGCTACTCTGTATAGCAATATATATTTCAAATTTCAATTGCAAGAGAAACTACTCGTATAAATTTATGTTGCAGTGCATACCTGATTTGACTTTAACGCGAACAATCGAGGCAGGAATGCGTCTTTGATTTCCTTTATCACACAAAAAACGTACAACTGAAAATGCCCAAGCAAGCTTGAGAAAGCAACATCACACCTAAGTTGGAGACCTGGCAGATGTAACTTCACTTTAGCTCTGAACAATACCAGCAGTAAAGCATTATGATTTCCTCTAGTATGACAAAATACAACTGAGAATGCACTAAGTTTGAGTGAGAAGCAGACATAAGCTTGAGGCCAGGCAGAAGAAGGCTCGTGGTTCAGCCAACCGTAAACCTCAACTTTATGTCAGTTCACTCTTCAAAGCCTCGGAGCTGCATGAAAAATTCCTCGACTCTCCAAGTCACGAGGATTCACTTGGAGAAGTCAGAGTTTTGCATTCCAAATGGGAGCTTACGAGAGCCCTTGTCACTTTCTAAACTCGGCACAGACAAAAAGAGTTCGCTTCGAGGCACATTTTTAGACAGCTCTGTCTGCCCAAATCGACAGGTAAAGATTATCATCAAGGAATTTTTCGCCGACAAGGTAACGAGTGATTCCAAGCTGGATCAATGTGACTCGTTGCAGTCTAAAATAATTTTTGAGCGTTTTTAACTAAAGTTTTCTTGGTATGTCTTTGAGAGGTGCAGAAGAATTTTACCCGGATATATTTTTTTTCTTTAGAATTGTTAACACTTCTGAGTTCTTCGCTGATCCTTGATAGTAGCACAAGTAAATATCTATTGCAAAGACATCCGTAAAGTGCATTCGGAACTTAAATTGATATAAAAGAGAATCCACTTGATTAACTGAATTTTTTACATCTTCTTGCTTACTTAGTTTAAAGCTTGCAAAGATTATCTTTAGGTCAAAGGTTATTTTCTTACTAGTGCAATAAAATGCATAAATGTTTCTAGGAGAATATTACAATAGCATAGACTTCACTGTGTGCTACGTAATTACCATCATGCATACAAAACAGCAACAAAATCCAACTTAAAAATAATATGAAACTAAAACTCTGAGAGCTCAAACCTCCGCCAAGCAAGGCAGTGCTAACGAAAAATTCATAAGGTCTTGAAATTACTATTATTTTAACAACTCCAAGATTTGGTCCGTTTTTCCTCTTGACAGTAATAATAGCTTCTGCAATTTACTTGAAGCTCCGTGCGTAAATATTTGAGTTTCCTATTGACAAACATTGTGACAAACTATCAAACGGACAAACCGATCATCACCAAAATTTGACTATCGGTGCATTCTAACATTTTTAACAATAATTTCCTGCAAATTTTATGAAGATTCATTGATAGCTTTTTGAATTATACTTCTGGCAAACATTTTTACAAACAATAGTCAAACACACAGACAGACAAAAAAAAAAAAAGATCTACACGAAAATTTGGTCATTTGAGCCTTTTAACATGTTTCACAATTCCTACAAAGTTTATGAAGATCCGTCCATAACTTTTTGAGCTTTCTTGGTCACAGACGAACAAGTAGACAAACTCGACCAAAATATAACCTCTTCGGGGGAGGTAATAAGTCTTACAGTTCACCTAACCGTTCTTTGTGACAAATATAAAAGCAAAACGCAGTAATATTGAATATGCAACACTTGGTCAGCAGGCAGACAGAAAATTTCAAATTTTATGTAACTGAAATTTGAATAATATACGAAAAGACTGAGAAAATATACATACAGAGTCTATAAAAGTCGTGCTACAATTTATTTTTGCATTATTGTGATCAACCATAAAAGCAAAACTGATCTCCGTGACACTTACCTAAAGCTTATAATTTTTAGGTCAGTATCACTAGCAGTAAATTAAATACCTTAGTGGTAATGTGCATTCATGCCACAATGAGATATCTGCTCTCCCCCCTGCGCCACAACGTGTCGGCCATCGCCAAGCAGTTAAAAGTCAGCCGGATGACCGTCATAGAGTCACGTAATATTATAAGTTAAGATGTGGTGAAGATTTGGAGGATCGACATAGTTCTAGTAGATCCCGAGTTGCTAACCGATAGACTGTTAGGAAAGCTTCTCAACTGATCCCAGGTTAAAAAGTGACTTTATTTGCAAAAAAAGAAAAAAAAACTGCATGATTACAGGGTCCAGAGCTGTGAGGAGTGAAATAGGAAAAGCTTGAAACACATAGATAGTCTCCTGCTAGCTGTTCGCATGCAAGAGCAACGTCGAGAGTACTGTTGTGGTCTTCTTAATGATTCGTAGAGGCATGGCTATCGCAATGTTAATTTCTCAGACGAGAGGAGCTTCACGGTGTAACCGGTCGAGAGCAAGCAGAACGATCACGTTGACAGTTCTGCCGGGCGTCTCAGACGTCAACTACGTGTCAAAAACCAAGCAACCCGTTTCTGTGATGCTTGGGCTTTGATGAGGAAAACGCACATTCATAATATATGGGCTTCCTTTCATTGACGTGTAAACCTCTTTCCCGCAGCTGAGGGTGGATATGTTTAATAGATCTGTAAAACCACGAAATAAAATATTCGACTAACAATATTTGTCTGATTACACCCAGAATATAATTTCGCAGGAGTTAAATGTAGAGTAAGAAACTATAACAGGAGTTTTGTCAGACCAGCGCAAGACTCATGGGCTCCATTCAATATTTATAACACTAAAATAAAAAGAATTTAGGATGCATATGCATCTCATGTAAAACGCATAGCCTCCTCTCAGAGACTGGTACAAAAAATTTTGAAACTCATTTCCATGCAGAACAACCAGCGGTCCACAGACACATGGTTTGCTAAAATACATGAATTTCGACATCCATACATGTCTACCATACTATTAAACGCATAGAATTTCTCAGTCGTACGGTATAACAACATAGAAATATTACAGTAGATGCAAATTTCCGGTACTGGATAAGCGCGTCGGTTATTCTTTGGTGTCTCTACCATATCAAACTTAATGGAATTTTGCACCCACTTTAAATAAAGCGTGGCCTGCGCCGCCTAACATTAACACGCTGGGTCTTATGTAAATAGAATTTACAATGCGTGCAAATGTAAAGGAGTAAATGAGTAAATTTCTCTTAGGCAGATGGGGTACCTAATAGAGGGAAGTAGAGATACATTTTTCAGCCCAACAGAAGGGACATAGGCTTCTCTTCAGCAGGAGGAGGAATCTAACGATACATTTCAAGCACAGCGTAAAGCACGAATGCTGTTCTCGAGCATAAGGATCACAAAAATAGTAGGATTTTAAGATACATTTCCAACACAGCATGGAGCGCACAAGCTTCTCTCGGGTATACTGAATGCCAAAATAAAAGGATTTTAAGATACATTTCCGGCACCGCGCCGCCTGCAGAGGCAGACAAAAACTCCCCTCTCATGCATATAATGCACAATGTAGAGACCCCTCGAAAGTCCCGGGAGAGCAATTTATGGTCGCTATTTAGGCAGCCTCCGAGAGTCGGCCAAAAACATTCACTGAGAGAGATTTGCCCGCTAAATTATAGAGGCGCTACCTTAGCAAAAAATATCATTAAAAAATGGTCGACGTAGGGAGCAATAGAGTAGAGAAAGAAAAGGTACTGAGGCTGCAGCCATAGTTCGTTAACACCCACTAATGGAGGCACTTGGAAATAAGGCCAATTATTTTTATCGCGATAATAATAGTCCATCGACCGCCCTAGGTGGCACCTCATGGTAATGAGATTGAAGGCCGTGCAAGATGAGCAGCTGGTTTTTACCTTTCTACCGTCTTGTTTACGGCAATTAAAGGCTGAGTAGCACAACCAAAGGTCTGTTTGACCTTTCAAATAGGTAGTATGATTATCGAAAAAATTTTGTGACCTGGAACCTGCTTGTGGGACACCTTATACTACAAAAAGTATTGTAAAATCATGCTGGCAGAAAACATGGGCAAAGGATGCACAAAAACAATAATGGGATGCATTAGTTTTAAGTGGAACTTTACTACTATAAAAGCATATACATAAGTTTATGTTCAAAAACACGCAAATTTCATCAGATACACCGTTACTAAGACAACGTTGTAACGTACATACTACATGGTATGTATAACACTTGGTGTACGTTATACCATACATACATACCATACATACGACGTCAAGAGAGAAGAATTTTTGAGTGCATTACCACACCTTGAAATAATTTTTATACCATTGTTAACATAATTATTAAAAGTGAGAGTAAATCAGCTCACTCCTGTTTATCCGCTTCATTTTATTCATCTTCGACAAGAAGATTATTTTTTATCCGAGTTTGTGTCTTTGTTTGTCCGTTTGTCTGTCACCAAGAGGAATAAAAAAAATTATGGACGGATGTTTATGAAATTCAAAGGAATTATTAAGTATTTTGGGAAGAGCAGATGGTTAACTACTGTTGCAGACCCGTCCACTCTGTTGTTTGTTAGTCTGCACATACTTTGGTAACATAACTCAAACAGCTCGAAACGGATGTTTTTTAAAATTGCAGGAATTTTTAGCAATGTTACGAAACACAACTGTTTGTTATGATCTGTCAGTCCTGTTGACTGTTTGGCTTTATGTTGGTTTTCATGTTTTTTCAGTAAAATAACTCAAAAACTAATGAGCGATTCATCATGAAATTTTCAGGAATTGTTACCTCCACCGGGGAGGTTATTCTTTTGTCTTATTTGTTTTTCTGACTATTTGTCTGTCACAAGATTACTCAAAAAGTTATTAATGGATCTTTACGAAATTTACTGGCATTATTAGGCATTTTAACAGTGACAGATGATTACCTATTGGTGAAAATTCGTTCATCCGTTTGTTAGTTCATCTGCCTATTATTTTCTAAGTACTATAACTCAGAAAGTTCTAGACGAATTTTCCTGAAATTTGCATGAGTTGTTAAGTATAGTACGAAGAGCAATTAACAAAGTTTTTGTGCTGATCTGTCTGTTCGTTCGTTTGTCGCTGGTTGATATGCTTGTTCTCGTTAGCACAGTAACTCAAAAAGTTATGGATGGATCTTTATGAAATTTACAGAAATTGTTAGTGATGTTAAAAAAAAATAATTAAATTTTGGTGATGATCGATCGTAACAGAAAAGGTTCGAATGGATCATCAAGAAAATTACAGAAACTATTATTACTATAAAAAGGCACAAATGACAAGATTTTGGTGCTAATAATAAAAAAAATCGTGGATTCAGAACTAATTATTTGAAGTTTTCATTTTCGTTGCGTTGCTTGGCGGAGGTAAGCGCTCTCAGTGTGCTCTCTAGTTTGAAGTGCTACAGAGCACAATTGACCAAATATTACTGATGCTCGGTTTGTCTGTTTGACTGATGTTCGTCTTAACGTGTTTGTCAGACAATAATTCAAAAAATTACTGGCCGATCTTCAGGAGCATTACTGATACTGTTAGATATATCAAGAGGCACAAACGACTAAAATTTTTGGTGATGATCAAAAGGAAGTCTTTGTTCCAGGACCAATTTAAATATTTCGTAAACATTGCCTAGCTTGGCTGAGGTTTGCACTCTTAGAGTGCCTCTCTAGTTAGTATGTTTAATGCTTGGTTTGTCTTCCTACTTGTACCTAATGAAGGAAAACGATTACAAGGTCCCTTCTGTCTCATCGAAAAACTTGTTTCTATTTATAGTAACTCATTTATGCTGAAATTATAATTATGAACTGCTCATTTTAGAGGGTTATAACATAAATTCAATGGTGAACGAGTGCGTCTCTCCCCTGAACATGCAATAAAACGACAAGTTTTGGTCCCCTCGCAACCCAATGAAGTCCAGCAAATGCAGCAGCAGAATATCATTGCGTGACGAGCACGCCACTCAGGAAGCCTTGTGGGAAGAGCCCGGATGTCGAGCTGGCCAGACATTCTTCGTATATCAGACGTAACCTGGTGAATGCTAGATGACACTAGATAATAGGTCTCTCTCTCTCACACACAACAGTTACTTGGTACACGTTACAACGTATAAAGTATCAGGCAAACTTAAGTTGGTTGATATTGCAGGTAGGGAAGCCTTTCTGATGTACAGTACATAACTTGGTAGATGTTAAGTGATTCTGATATTCGGTCTTCTGTTACGCGTAACATGGTGCATGTTGGATGATAAAAACATAAGATTTTTTATGCACGTAACATAGTGATTCTTAAATTTAGATCTGACTCTCGTAATTTTCTCTGTAGTACTGTACTTAGATATCAAAGACTTCATCGATTGGCGCTACTATCGAGGAAAGTTAAGCTGAACTCTTTATTCTTACCTTGTTCGTAACTTCAGACGAGTGTATTGGTTTCACCACTTTGGACTGAGTTTTCGGATTTGGACCTAAATTATTATTCAGGAGACGACTGAACACTAAGTCCTGCTTGGCAAAAATAGAAATTTCGTTTGTCTCAAGCTTACTTGCATTGTAGCTAACTCCTGCAGTATGTTCGAAGCGATGAAACCAACGCACCTGTCTGAAGTCAGTCAGAAGTATAAGTTTTTGAGCAGAGTTTAATTCGCTGTCGCCGTGTCATTCGATGACATCTAAGCATCTATTTATGAGACACACTCTGATAGGAATATGACGACGCCAGCAAAGCACACGGAGGTTATATAATAAAAGAACCGCAATTCTGTGAGGGTCCTGCAGTCGATCTTTCGGCTACCAAGAAGACGGACGGCTCGTAGTGCTGCCAGTGAGGGGCGGCGCATGACGTCATGACGAGAGGGTTGGTGTGTTACGCGCATGCGCCTTGGATGCCGTTGTAACCCCAAAACCATTAAAAACACACAACTGGAACTAACTATAGTGGCATAACCACATCATTGACGGGTAACTGAAGTTCGTGCATCCCTGAACGTTGATAGGGTGAAACTTTACTCTCCAGCTTGACTGGGGTATATGAACAAGAGCTCTCTCTTCTCTATGAATAAATTACCTACGTGGAGTTGTGGCAATGGTTGTTACTGCTGTCGAAGATGACAACAGTTAACGAGCATTGGCACTTAGTTACCGAATTACTTAATTAAAAAAGTAGGTCAAACGAATCGCTGAAGTTGGTGGAAGTTTTTGAGAGATTTGTCATATATACAATGTGCATTAAATATAGCAGCGATATACCGTCAAACCCTCAGCCTGTTTGATCTACACCAATCCTTGTAGCGCTACAGGAAAGGGACGGCCAAATTAAGAAGAGCACTGTAATCTTTAAAGTCAGCCGTGTACATTCTGAGTAAACATTGCCTTAAAAATTATGCTCTTGATAACCGCGAGAAAGGTGAAAACCAGCGTTGACATTACTTTTTCCTCTCTAATCTAAATCTTAGAGAATTAAATAGTGTAATAACATAGTTCTCAATAGAACTTTATCACATCATGATGTGTTATTCAAATATACTGATTGGGTTTCATTGGTTTCTCAACTATATGCACATATATAATATTCGTATATCTAGTGCTGAGCCGTTTTATAGCAGGATAAGTGTAATAACTTCATGAAAAAGAATACAGCTGCCCAAATGACAACATAGATATGTCACAAGTTACTTTTTTACCTAAGGAAAGAATTACAAACATCCTGGTGTGCATATTTAGAACATTCTATGCATAGTAGCTGGTAATTTCCTGCTGCTTTTTATTATTTTCTTTATTATTATTATAATTATTATTATCTTACGATTTACAGTAGATTCAAAAACTACAGGGATTTGCCAACGTCCTCACCCTTCAGTTAACAAATTTGTAATAAGCTTTAAATAGTGAAAGTAATCATCCGTGAAAGGAACCTAACATTTATCTTTTTTTACCAATTGTCCCTACTGAGGGGTAACTCAGGTTTGGATATGGTTCAGTTTCTTTTCCGTCGATCACTAGGATTCAAATTAATGACAATGAGGTTCATGTGCGCCTCAACGGAAGCATATATTTTAGAATTGAGATATCTGCTTCCCTCCACGTGGGGCCACAATGAGTCCGACCATCACCATACGGAGGAGGAACGTCTACAGAGCAGCAGATAAGTAGAGAAAGGTGACATCCTGATGGACCGACATCGTTTAGGGTCGCTGTGCATCTACGACCCAGCAACCTGCCCCCTACGTACCTGCTTGCAAAAGACCAGATATCTCACTACCTTTTTACTTCCATTGTAGCCTACATGCACCTTACCCTATTTACTATAAATAATAGTTTCCTGGAAATAACAAATTTCCAGTTAGCGTGAAGACGAATACGCTATATCTTTTAAGGCTGCTCACACACATGTAAAATGAAGTATAGCAGGACTGTTGCAAAAACCCAGTATTTTTGTATAATGTTGTCCTCGAAATATTCACAGTCATTTGAAAACTGAAACCGTCACAGCTGAATACTTCGGTGCCGCATTTTGCTTTGCCTCGTATAGCAAAAGATTGAGGAAGTTGCACGAAGAAGAACTTCGGCAAATCTCGATAGTTCATGTAACGAGTCGCTGCAGTTCGGCCTAAAAATAAACTCTTGTCGTCTCCCAAAAATGTGCCGTGGTCAAAGATCGGCTCAAATCTTTAGGTGGAACTCATGTGTCTTGACAAGAGCCCAGAAAACACTTTCTAAACCTCGGTTTTTCTCGAAAGTTTGGGGGAAGTAGAGACTTAAACAACCGTTGCCGGGCTTTTAGCCGCCCGCAGAAGATGACTTCCCATGCCCACGCGTCTTCTCTACAGCTTCACTCAGAAATCTGGTGTTAGGGCAAGGCATTCCTTTACGCACGAATCTGTTCAAGATCCCAACATGAAAATCGAAAGCAAGCATCCGCTGTTCACAGATCTCTACTGTAGACATCGATTATAATTGTTATTATTATTTGCTATGATTTCCTGTTGGATTATAGGTGATAGAGTAAGACTAGGATGTGGTACAAAAAAGGACTACTTAATAGGCTGCCACTTCCTATATCGGTAACTTCTGTCGATACAATAATTTATTCATGCTCCGTTGCTCTCTAATTATTCAATATTTTATCTGTACGGGTGTTTGAGACGCTTTAGAGGGTGTCCTATGATGCTTTTCTCAGCAACTTCAGTGACTTGTGTTATATATCGGAATCTAGTACAGGCAATGGAACTTTAAAATTCTTTGCGAAAGAAAAGTTTGGAGCTAATTTTTTCCAAGCAAAAAAGTGTTCTATAGGCCATTGTTATCGAAATAGTAATATGTGGTCTGAACCGACTTTTTTTCGAGCAAAATGAAACCGTAGCCTTGACCCATTTTTTCTAAGTAAAAAAAATGCTATCTGGAACTAGACCTTGTCTGTGTAAAATCAATTCAGCCTCCAATCGCTGGGTAACACAGGGGCTTTATGGGGTCTGACGAAGATTCGACAGCGAGAACAATTTTCAAGGGAGCGATCTTTTCGACATCTGTTGCTTACCAGTCATGAAATGGTTTATTTCAGGAAATGCTTGCAATTTCCAATTTGAAGAATTTCCTGCATAAAATATCCCTAATTTTCGAAGTTCTTGTTGTTGCAGAATTTTACCGCGGCACGAAATAAGCAACCTTTGATATAGGGAAAGTTTGATTAAGCAGTGAAATTAAACCTTTGAGGTTTTAATTGTCCCAATCTGATGACAGGTGCCCTGGCTTCGACTTGTTGATTCAAGTTTCAGACGCTGACTCATCATTAGTTACCTATGAGAATTATAATAATTTTGTCTTACTCCGTAAAATGAAGATTTTAGTCAACTCAACAAAACCGGGTTATTTCTAGCACCTGCAACACGATTCAAAGCGACGAAGTTTAAGGTTCTATATTCAATTCCAGGTAAGTCAAGTGAAAAGGGCTTGGTTTAGATCGATTTTGGCGGCCCAATCGACAGCATTTATACTGGGTTTGCAGTTCCATGAAAGTCAAATTCAGACGATATCAAAAGAAGTTTTCTCAGCTCCGTGTCCTCATGCGTGACTGAGTCCGCTTCAACAGCAAAAAAGTACTGAGTTTAATGAATTCCAATTTACTACGAACTTGTGAAAATATCCGATGCTTCACCAATAAAATTCGTTGAACTAATTGATTTTACTGTTGACAGTTTAGTAACTTTTCGGCATAGACACAATTGTGTTTGTGAGAGCTTAACAAAACATTCTGAGTTTGAGCAGATAGAACTTATCCATTTGACTGTAATTTGAGCACGGTTTAATTAAGATCGACAGGTGCACATGAAGAACCAGCCTAAGATCAGCTACTGCCTTTGTGTTGATGTACAATTAAGCTGTACAAAGGAATCACTTACCTAAGATATCAATTTTGCTCTTATTGTGTAATTAGTAAGCAGCAATTGCAAGATTAGACGGTGTTAAGGAATAAACAGCCTTAGATATACAGTTGCTATTGTGCTTGTTGTTGATGCATAATTAAACGGTACAAAGAGTTAAGCTGCCTGAGATACTGTTTTTACTCTCATTGTATAATTGCCTCCGCCAAGGAGGTTTTGTTTTCGTCGGGCTTGTCTGTCTGTCAGACTGTTTGTCTGTATGTCACCAAGATAGCTAAAAAAGTTATGGAAGGGTTTTGACGAAAATTACAGGGATTGTTAGTTATGTTAGGAGGAACAGATGATTAAATTTTGGTGAAACTCCGTTGCTACTGTTGCCTTGCTTGGCGGAGGCATGCGCTCTCAGAGTGCTCTAGTTAGTAAGCTGCAATTACGCGATTAGACGGCGTAAGGGTATAAACAGCCTTAGACATACAGTACTTATTGTGTTTTTCGTTGATGTACAGTATAATTAAACGGTACAAAGAGATAAGCTGCTTGAGATACCTTTTTTATTTTACTCTCATTTACGATGATTTAGCTGCAGTTGCGCCATTAGACGGTGTAAGGGAACAAGCAGCAGCCAAAGGTTCAAATTAGTGCGCTTTATCGGTCCGCTGAACCTGCAGCCCTGCCGCGCTCATCCGGTCCATGGCGGCCATCATGAGCTCCAGAAATATCTGC
>LQNS02004412.1:1336423-1352984 GCA_001587735.2 Parhyale hawaiensis | reverse complement strand
GCTCATCCGGTCCATGGCGGCCATCATGAGCTCCAGAAATATCTGCATTTCCCTGGAATTTCTCCATTTCCTTCCATTCCGGCCTAAAGGCTTCGCTATTGGATCCCAATCCTTGCTAATCAAACCAATTGGAAAATTAGTGAGCTCGGCTTTGCTTACGTCAGCTCAAATTTGGCATATGGGCAGCCATGTATTTTTCCTTGTCACACATTCACGCTGCCCAATAATATAAAAATGCTCACGTTTGGCTTAGTGGTCTTTTTCCAAATTTTGTTGATCACCGTTGTCGCAGTGCCCGAAGCCCACAGAAACTATGCCACTGCAGATGTGAAGATATAATGTAATCATGGTTTTATTTTAATTCATCATAATAGACCCTCACATGGCTTAATCGTCGCTTGAAATTTTGTTTAGAATCATCCTACCGAACCAAACGAGCAAATCAAAAATGGTATATACGGGATTTCAAGATAATCATCTCATGCCCGTTGCCGTTAAGAAGCTCTTATACGACAGTGTGGACACTCCTGCAGAACGTTAACCCTATCCGTTACCAATTTTTTCATCTGCTTGAGCGTCAAGGCGGTATAACTTGATCAACATCAGAGTTTTTTCTTCATACTCTCAAAAGTTACATATTCAACTAGTCTTTTGCCTATTTAATTAAAAAACAATGCCTCAGAGTAGTTTTAATGTCAATTAAGTTCGAATATAGGAAAATATCTCCGGACAGTACAGGGTGAATACTCCGGCAGCACATTTACCGTAATTGTCATACTTTCACAAGCTGAACGTATAATGGCTTCTATTGCTCATTTTTAGCCTTGTTGCTGTCTTTTAGTGATAATTTTGAAAGTTCTTTTTGTATAAAAAGAAAATCTACTCGGAAATGTTTTCCTCTAATTTTCTGAAATATTTATCTTTAACTCCGCCAAACAGGTTATATTTTAGTCGTGTTTGTCTGTCTGTCTCTTTATCGATCTGTCACCAAGATAACTCAAAAAGTTACGAACCGATTTGGACGAAATTTGCAGGGATTGTTAGGCATGTTAGGAGGAACAGATGATTAACTTTCCGTGAGGATCCGTCCATCCCTTTGTTTGTTTGTCTACCTCATTTTTCTCAATGCCATTACTCAAAAAGTTAGGGACGGATGCTTATGAATTTCACAGGAGTTCTTAGGTATATAACGAAGAGTAAATGACCAAATATTGGTAATGATCTGCTCGTTCGTTTGTCACTGTTTTTTTTTTTTTTTAATTTTATGCTTGTTAGCACGATAAATAAAAAATAATAAATGGATCTTTATGAAATTCATAGGGTTTGTTAGTAATGTTAAAAGACATAAATGATTAAGTTTTGGCGCAGATCGGTTCGTTTGTTTGTATGTTTGACTCATGTTTGTCACAACGTTTGTTAGCAGCAAAACTCAAAAAGTTATGAACGGATCTTCAAGAAATTGCACAAACTGTTACTACTATCAAAAGGCACAAATGATTATATCTTCGAGCTGATACAATGAAAATCATGGTTTCAGAGCCAATTTGTATTTATTACTACCGTTGCCTCTCTTGGCGGAGGTATGCGCTCCCAGAGTGCTCTAGTTATCTATATTTTTGGCTGTAATGTGGGGCTATATTAGAATTTTATTGATGATCATGTTCAATTGAGAAAAGTCACGGAATTTTGGGCTCTGAATATCACTGTTAGCAGAATTGTGAACTAAAGACGGTACAATTTTCTACCGCCTTGGAGCAGATAGGGTTAAGTCCAATCCTTCATTTACCAGATTGCTTAATGATTTCTGCCTCTTTTCTACCTATCGATTTTTAACTCTTACCTTTCAACTTTTGCATTTTTATCATTTAAATAAATTAAGCTTACCACCGCGTAAACAGTAACTTGGTAAGTTTCATATGGGTGAGTGGCTATAAATTCTGAAAATAAAGATTTTCAATCACAGAGCTGGCTGTTTGTATTTGATTCCTAACCTGAAAAATTCAGGTAAACGTGTTTATAATGTCCCATACTATCTCTCTCACTCTCTCCTAAAGAAATTCACTATTTCACTATTTGATTTAGTAACTATTCTGTATTACAACACAGTGTAGCGCTTTGTCAGTTATTATGTTTTATGGGACTCCTTACTGTTAAACAAAAATCCATGGAGAGCTTACGTGTTGTCGGTAGTGACATATTTCGCCGTTTTGTGAATGACCTGAGGTCAGCAATTATTATTATTATTAAAACTTCACGCTTGAGCTCCCACGGACAGGTAATACAACCCAAATGAAGCATTTGCAATATCGGGAAGCCCAAAACGCTGCTAAAGGAAATTCAGTAAAAACCATTTACAGCTGACTTAAACGCCTGCATGCCAATACGACCAAAAGCCGATGCCGGCAACAAATTCCAAACCTTAGCCGACCAGGGCACAAAGCACCGACAGAACTGATTAGTTCGACATCTGACAGCATCTAAAGTGAAGGAGTGCGCTCCGCACGCAGCACGAGTCGCTCTCCCAAAAACCTGAGGGCAGGGAGAGAAGAATACAACCAATGCCTCCCATTATTGTACACTTTATAAAACATACATAGCTCAGCTACTCTTCTCCTGTGGGACAGGTTCACCAGATCATTATCAGCACACAGCCTGCTGGCTGAACTAACNTCTTGAGAGGATCGTTCAAATATTTGCGAAATGCGAAGCGTTGTGCATTGTTCAAAGTCAAAACAAATTTGCGCGCAGCGGCAGATCTCTCATAGGCTGCGACGCTGGCCAGGGGGAGCCGTGGGGGGGGGAGCGGTTGGGCCCTCAGGGCGACGCTCTTGGGGAGATGGAAAAGCAAAATTCTGAGCCTTTGATCAAATAATATGGAGGGAGATTTATGGATGCGTTAAATAACGGTTCCTAAAGGAAAGATTATCAATGGAAGGGATGTCGATATCTGCAGAAATATTCAGTGATATATAGGTAGCCAGTGAACCTTAAAACTATAATTGTGCATCAAATGATTTACATAGAAAAAAAATTCAACAAAGCTTTCAATAAAGTCTACACTACGATAGTTTTTCAATGGAAACGATGCAGAGTTCTATAGAACTACACTTGCTGGACGCATGCTTACTGAAAGCGCCAGATAAACCTGCTGTAAGCGGCTACGTGAACTGTGGGGATAACTCGCTGTTGGCCACCCCGCTGGTCACGGACTGCAGCATCACCTCTGCACAAGATGGGAGGCGTGCGTAACGTCGCCTGGACCTCGTCCGAAGTATCATCAAAAGTATCAAAGGTATTCGGTGATATTACTTGTCAGTGAGACGTACAATATAGATCAAATATGATAAAGATTCAAAGAAGCTCCCAATGAAATGTCCAATAGGAAAAAAGCCTCTGCCTGAAAGCGATGCATAAATCTCATGAAGTATGCGCTGATGTCAACAAATCGCAATCGACTGACTAGTGAAGTTAAGCGCATTGTGCTTAACTTGCTTAGAACTTCAGACCGATGCGTTGGCTATGACCCAGTGAGTCGAGTTATAAGTTTCGAAAATTTCCATAATGTCTGTCATACTTATCGATACCGAAACGTCAGCTGGCGGATAGAGAAAGTCTGCTAACCATCATGGGGTAGAGGTGATGACTGCAATTGGGCCGATGCGCAACCGAAAATATGTGTCTTTTCTTTTCTAGATCAGCTACTGGTAGTTATGTGTTAATTAAGTTAAGCTGTTAACCCTATGTTGCTTAAGGAAGTTAATTTTTTGTGAGGAACGCAATAAAAAAAAAAATTTACAATAACGGAATTAAAATGATAAAATCCAGCGATTGCGGAATTTATTTTAGTTAAAAAAGTTTTCCTATCGCAACATTTATTTCAATTAATAAAAACTTCGTGATCACAGACTCGCGAACTTCCAATTGAAAATATGCATCACTGGCTACACTGGCTACTTTTTATGCTTCAGCCTTAATTATCACCCGCGAATGAAGCGAGAGAGAGGATAATGTTTTTCTTGAAGATTTAAGAATATATATATGTATATATGTATTTGTCTGTCCACCCAAAGACAGGTAGAAGGAGTTGAGCAATGTTCATAATTATTTTTTTGCAGAGAGTTTGGTGGGTTGGCCTAGATGTGACCCATGCCAAAAATTAGACCCAACTGGCCATAACAAATAACAGTGTTGAATTTGCCTGCACCGCGGCAGATTGTATTACGCCACGAGGCGTTCTGATTTTGAAATGTTTGTAACTCTGCACGATTGTGGTTTAACTTCTATAAAAGCGATGCAAACGTCTAAAAATAAATACACTCCAATAAAATGTTTTAGCGAGCTCCTGATCATGTAATATAGATGTTTCAATCCTTGATAAAAGAAATATATTTTTAGAAATAGTGCTGCTTGAGTGTGTAAACAAGTGCCTGTTTGCTGATGCAGAAAGCATTGTAATGTACCCTCATCTCTACCTTAACGTTTCATAAATTCGAGGTACTATAGCACGTTTCTCAAACAGACAAAAGAAATGCAAGCTTCCAATTCATTTCCAAACTTCCAAGGGACGCCCAGTTCACTCTATTACTTTCAAAGATCAGATATCGTGCGAAGGGTCCAGTTGCTCAATAATATTCACTGCATTACTTTCATATAAAGCACAGGACTGTCGGCTGCAGAGACCTTAAAGCCCTTTAGCATTCCGTTAATTTCAAGGTTTCCTGGGACACCCAGTATCTTGTTCCAAAAGGCCATGCACCTAGGAATCGGCAAGACACTTCAACTTTGCGATTCATCTGAAAACTTGGATGAAAAGTCCGTTATCATGAGTTGCTCACAAAGACCAAAGAATATCTCTGTACACCGGACAACGATCCAAAACATTCATGCTTCCATAGACTTCCTGATGATACCGTGTTGCCATAACCATGAATACTTTAGATGTGCAGCACTATTAGCAAAGACATATGACATCATTTGTCTTGGTGCTGTGAGCAACGTGACTACGTAATCGATGGCCGGCATGAATGCATAGGCCATCTCGCAGAATAAGAGCTTCCGCAGGAATAGAGTACTTGGATGGAAGGTCCAAGAGCTGGTACACAATTATATATATATATATATATATATATATATATCGTGCGCTTCGTCACTATTTCAACGGCACATCTCGTTCTAGAGTCTCCGTATTACAACTCAGTTGCTACCTTCTGTCTTGATTATTATTCACTTCACATCCGGACACTGATATCATATGGGTTACCACTACAACCAGTGAATTTACTAAACCCCATTTCCATTATTTCGTTGCAGTTACTAGGCGCATTTTTAACTTTTTTCTTATATCTACAGTTAAATAAGCGGTGTCAGAAGCACACTTTTTGACTCTCATTCTTGTGTATCAACACCATTGCTGCAGCATTTTTGCAGCACTTCCCATGCTGCACCACAATTAACACCGTATTATTTTTTTAACCTTTATTGCTTGAACACCGTCAGCTTTGTCATTATATTGCTCAACACTCATCATTTCTGTCATTGAATTTTTTTACTCTCATTTCTAACGACGCTTTCACTTTCCCATTATAGTTCTCAATCCTCATTGACTACTTTACCTTTTCCACTGCATTCCTTCAGCTCTCACATCCCACGCTTCTTCACCTATGCCGCTATAGTTATCATCTCCATTACCCATGATACTTCACATATGCCGCTATAGTTATTATCTCCATTACCCATGATACTTCACATATGCCGCTATAGTTATCATCTCCATTACCCATGATACTTCACATATGCCGCTATAGTTATCATCTCCATTACCCATAATACTTCACCTATGCCGCTATAGTTATCATCTCCATTACCCATGATACTTCACCTATGCCGCTATAGTTATCATCTCCATTACCCATGATACTTCACATATGCCGCTATAGTTATCATCTCTATTACCCATACTACTTCACCTATGCTGCTATAGTTATTATCTCCATTACCCATGATACTTCACCTATGCCGCTATAGTTATCATCTCCATTACCCATGCTACTTCACCTATGCCGCTATAGTTATCATCTCCATTACCCATGATACTTTACCATGCCACTATAGTTATCATCTCTATTATCCATGATACTTCACCTATGCCGCTATAGTTATCATCTTCATTACCCATGATACTCACCTATTCTGCTATAGTTAATGTCTCCATTACCCATACTACTTCACCTATGCCACCATAGTTATCATCTCCATTTCTCATGCTACTTCACCTTTGCCACTGCATTTACCGCCCTCATTACCCATGCCACTTCACCTTTACCACTCCATTTCTCGACCCTCATTTCCTATGCTGGCGGCCGCGCCGAGCTCTACCACGGTTGAACATTTCCCAACGCTCTGCTCTATGGCAGGAAATAAAATGTCCACACGGCGTCGTATGGCACAAAGACTGTCGAGGCCCTCGGATATGAGCTGCTCATCGTACCACTCCCTTTCGTCACTCCTTTTTTTTCTCTCGTTGAAGTTGCTTTGTATCGACACTCTGGCGTACTGTGATGTGACCCCGCGGTGTTCGGGGTTCAGATATCCCTGGTTACGCTATTTCTATGGCGTACAGGAGCTTTGAGATACGACGGAACTTGCCGATATTTATACTCTACACGTTTGGAGTAACACCTCCATAGAGCGGTCCCAGTTTAAATATCAGTCGGAACTGGTATTGATTTCATTTTAAAATTAACATATGTCTTTGATGCTTTTTATTCGCTCAGGTTCTCTAACAGAGACGAGACGAGCGACTAGTTGGAACTCATCTAGTGATAATAATAATAATAATAAAAGATGAACAATAAAACGCGCTTCAGTGTGGGCCCAGCAGTTAGGAGCTTATTACTATCACTATTCAATCCCTTAATCATTGTTTATAAAGTTGAAGTGTTGTGCTTGCATGCTATAGTTTCCGAGTTCACCTTCCTGTCAGGTGAATTCTTGCGATGCTCTGCTTGTGGCGCCTTGTTTCTGTCATAGTCATTCGACTTCGAGGTACTGACCCTAACCATAAATTTGAGCTCATCTGTCAGCATAACTCTGATAAATGGTGGTTGACTGCAGCCGTGTACTACTCTAGCGTCTAGCGGGCATCTATCTGCAGCACGAACCAGTGCATGTGGATTTCCCAGTACGAGGAGTGAGGTAAAATGTACTTACTTTAACCTTTAATTGACTTACTCTTTATTCATAGCATATCAACTTGGGCCCAAATTGATGCTCATTCCATTGTCATAGGAATAGCTGAGTCTCCTATTTCCATTGCTATATCGGGTACGAAACGGACTCTGAGCAGCAGTGCTTGTAATTTCACAAGACTGACATTAGCACGTTTACTAGAGAATAGTAAATCCCGTTGGTTATATATACGTTTTACCACTATTACGAGCTATACCTGTACAGATACTAAACAAATTTGTAGCGTTGGCATAAAATGGTGCTATTACAGGGAATATATTTCCAAGTTTATCAGTGTGCACCTACTGGTATAGTTCGCACACACAACACGGAGTTATGAACACTAACAGACTTCGTATCTAGGCATATTATTGTTTGCATTGTTAATATTCGAGGAGAATCAATTCAAATAAAAGAGGAAGGTTTTACCCTGACGATTCGCCTAAATTAAATGCTACATAGACTCTTGTACACTGCAGCTGACGTTCCACATAAAGAAAATTTCGGCCTACACACTGAGAGCTTAAACGTTAATAATTTTTTTTTTTTGTGAACGCTGGGACCTCAGACCAGAAGCGAATAGTTTGTAGGTACGGGCATGACATATTTATCGGTAAAAAACTCAATTCGGTAGATAAAAGGGAATACTGGGCGACAGTCAATGAATGTTAGGGCACTAAAACAACCCAAAATTAAATAGATAATTATGTCTTTTACGGACTGCCTGTGTTACTGAAAGCACATTACCCAATCAGAAATTTTAGGTGGAAATACCGATGATTATGAGCTGAAAGGATGAATTATAGTACATATAAGTGTTTTTCCGGATAAAATAATTCTCAGTGGAATTTCAACCACAAATCATAGGAAACTATAAGTGAAATTCCTCACATGGGATTAGGGGTAAATTTCTTTCTATAAGGATGGTAAGTTATCAACGGATTTCCGTACGTACGATCATTAGTGGAATTCCTCCCATTACAAGGGGAAGAATATATGAGGATTGCCATGAATGATAACATGGCTAGAATTTTCAACATATTCGACCAAAATAATATTATATGACGATAAGTTTGAATGCGAAACATTAAAAATGCGTACTATAGTGCAAAAATTGCACACATTTTCAGTTTTTATTCCTGTCAATGAATTTCAAAATCTGGCAGGGTATGTATGGACACTAAACGCCTTGACGTCATTTTTATTTATTATTTTCTGATTTTATCAACACTCGGCCACTTTAGCGTACTTACTCATCATAATTATTTGTCCGTTGTATCCTTTGTTATGCAGAATTGAAATCTTTGATCAAATATTTTCATCTACTTTTGTGTTCATTCAGTTTTTATACTCGTATCTGTAAAGCTTTATCAAGACAATGTTCCCATTAGCTTCACGTAAAATGATGTTAGGTTTTATAGTAATATAGCTTTACGTACCCTGACAACTGGTAGGGCCAAAATTCATCATTGGATTTGTAACTGCGGCTAAGCTGTGTATTATAGCTCTATTCCGGCTTAGAATGTGCGTCAACTGCACATACTGGTTCAAGCTCCTGCTTTAGCATCGTTCCAAAGTTTAGAACATTTGACCATTGTGAGCTGCAGGCCTAACACACACGCAAAGGAAAACTCTTGATTTTTTTTTTTTGTATAAGCTACTAATCATCAGCAACACAAGGCAGACATCTAGTGCAGACGCGATTTTGTATCGAAAATAATAATACAGATTGCAATATATGTGAATAGGGAGGGAAATTCTATTGACGAATACTAGGGGTAGAAGGTTGGGTAAGTAAGGCAACATGGTTAAAAAAAACACCCTTGATTAAGGACTACTTTTCCCTTTAATTATGGTTGGAAACCTCGAAATTACCCCAACCATAGAGGTTGGAAAACACCCCATCAATGCCGGTGATTGCGAATGATTTGCATTCAAGATCGGCCATAATCATAATTGTTCCCTACGATAATTTTTGATAGGGAAATTTCTCATTAATAAAGGCACACCCTTGCCTGGCCATGAACAGTTTGTCTTCTGTTTGAAATAGCTATTTTGCTAGACATAAAGATTTCAATGATCTTGGGGGGGGGGGGGTAAATTACAATGTGGTCCGAGATTGTTAACATTTTGAAAATTGAATTTAGGGAGCTTAAGTTTGTACTAGATGCACCTATAGAAACCACGAGATAATGCGAAGCATGCAGATGTGAAAATGATCCTAATTGCGCTTGAGACTATTCAAAATGCGTAAAGAATTGTCGAGTCACTTCACAGCTACAAATCTACGATATATACTATGGAAAAATAAATGCCTAAAAAGCACACACCATAACAAGAACAAATTCAATCTTCAACCTCTATTTCAGCCACTAAATTAGACATTAATGCAGCCAACTGAAGAAAGCGAGACGAGTGCGGTATCGCGCTGCCAAAACAAAGCTTTATGTGACGTCACAGACAATCGCACTTCGCAGTCCAGCACTGTAAGATGGTCATCACCTCTAGGTTCAACGTCATGTATGACTTTGCTTTGGTCATGTTATAGTGCACGTTTCTCCCTGTATTTAACTCCGAATAAAATTTCTTGAGACAACTGTCGGTATTGTCCAAGGATCTCCCCACCAAGCAGTAAGTGCTTGCCAACGACATTCTAACAGCTTGGGAGCAGCCCCATCTGATGACATTTTCACTATTTTCCTTTGCTACACAAATCAAACAAAAACTAAATTTAATTCTCCACTTCTTCGCTCTAGTTACTATATGCGGTAAAAGATTAAATTGTTTCATACGCTTTAGAACTCTGGATCAGTTGCCTTCCATTATGTCTCAAAATCTACAGTATAATAAAGACCGATGTGTATTTATCTGTTTGTCCATTTTCTGTCACGCTTTAACAAAGCAGATAGGCGGAAATTAGCCCAGGTTGAAGACTCTGGTCGTTCTCTCAAGCTCCATTGAAAACTATTAGGTAGAAAATAGGCCGGGTTGCAGAAGATGGCAAACGTATCTTAATCAGGGACAGTAGAAATTTCAACAATGAAGACATCGCAGGCTTAGTCTGATTTGTACTAGTATTAGCTTCTCCATACATCGAATCTATGGCAAAGTATCAGGCGACTTTATGGCTGAGTGCACTTCTTGCATAGGCGAATTCGAAATCGCAGCACTGAAGATATCTCCATTGGCACTCTTATGCATCTTGATTCGTAGTTTCTTCCCACAGATGATTTCGTTGTTTCAGCTATTCTCCCAAATTTAATTCAATGGTCGATGAAACAGCTTTTGCTGAGCAAAAAAACTTTTATATACTCACTCTATTTGCAACACTTATGATATTTAACTATGATTTTTTATCGTCATCGTAAGTGAGTTCGATTTATCGTGCAACATACGCCACAATTGCTTGTAAAATATTAGCCTTCAACTTTTTCCGATTTGGGCGTCTCGAATGTTTTTATCAGTTGCCATTGTAATGTGGGTGTGATTGGTTGTCAGTGTTTTCCTGTGCATTTTTCGTTAATCTAAAACAAGAGGCAATCGTGCCACGGAAAAAAATACGGTGTTTTGTAGAACATGGTGCTACTACTGAAGTTGTCATAGTTCCAAACATGCAGAGGAGTGTAGAATAATTCCCATTGTGATAGAAAAGTTACTGGCTAAACTGCAAAAAAACGCGATCTTTTTATGAGAGAATGTAGTATTAGCTTCTCCTCTTTTTTTGGAGAAATTCATTTCAGCATTGAGACGCATTTAATAATGGTTTGATCTACGGAGCTAAAAAAAAGTCGAGCCTTTTGATCGACTGTATTTTGTTTACTTAGTAGCCATAATAGAAACACAAACACTCAAACCATAGTCGCTGGATTAAGTTCGAGGTCCTCTCAACGATAATTAGTTTGTACATTGCGTCTAAAAAATTCAATCTTATGGCCATGATACACGCTAGTCAAAAGAACGACTATGGTCATCTTTTCGTCTTAATGGGCTAATGTGCTAATTTAAATAGCACAGACTTGCAAAGGTGTCCCAAAGTTAACTAACGGCACTTACAGAACGAACAGAGCTGACGGTAAACATTTTAGCACCTTTCATTGCTAATCTCAAAGCTGTGTTTACGAGAGTTCAGCAAGACGTTCGGACGATTAGCTGAGGAAAACCGTTCTCCTGACTAGTGCGTGTCGTGGCCAGTAAGTTAGCAATACCAAAGTCTATGACAGAAGTCTCGGCATATTAAAACTATTGAGACTGGCTGGTCTTGAGGAAAGTGCTCCAGTCAATAACGCACTACGTTCGATCAGCATGATAACTCAAAGGAAAATACCTTTCTGTTTCATCACAAAAGCTGTTATTGAAAGGCACAAAAATGATTAGATTTTGGTGTCGATACAAAGAAAATCATGGTGTGCCATGGTGTCAGGTGTGCCATCGCCTACGACCCACCGGATGGCCCAGAGCGTAAAAGACAGCAGCGTAGCTGTTATGCCAGCCATTACGGTCTCGACCAGGGTCTCTTTCGGTGGTAGAGAGCTATTACATTCTAGACTTCACCCACTACGGTCTTAGTTGGTGACTACTAGTCTTTAGTTTCAGCAAGAGTAGCCAACGCCAGGATTTCCCTCAGTATAAACTTTTACAGTGCATCTGGCAATTCTTTGTACTACTAGAGTTATGAAATATATGTATAGAGATAGTCAGACCATCTCTACATTATATCCTTCATACCCTGAGGTAATCGATGTTCTGGAACCCCAGCATGCGCGAGTCTACAGAGAAGAACTTATTATATCAAACGGTGACCAAATAAATAATTAAACACACTTGTGCCAGCGTGATACCCATACGTAGAGGAAACCCTCGCATGTATAATAGCTTCAGAACCAATTTAAATTTTTCGGTACCTTTGCCTTGCTTGGCGGAGGTATGCACTCTCAGAGTGCTCTCTGGTTTTGTCATAAGATCAAAACGTGCTTGGCTCTGACGTCACACATGTTTTGTTGTCTCGAGACCTTCACGTGATTAAGAAACTAAACCAAACCTGAATACTCTCCTCTATATTTTAACTCGGTTGTTCTGCTTTGCTACATGTTTTTTTTTTTTCTCCCTAGGATTAAAATAAGACAAAGAACTTTTGTAAGAGAGAAACACAACCTGGGGAAATATGGCTAACTGCGCAGCAAGAGGACGAAAGGCGAAGTTCATCAGTCCGCAATATGGTGAATATATTTTAATGAATTTTATCTTCTCGTTCTTTAGTTCTGTAGTCATAATGTTATTACGTCATGTTAAATTACGGCATGATACATTTGGCTAGGTTATAGTTTCCCTCCAGTTATCGTTAGTGTTGAAAATGTTAAGCCATTTCTACCATTTCACTGATATTTACAGTATTTTTTGTTCTACTATTGCTGATAAACCTGGACAGTAACGAAATATTTCGGATAAACAACGTCTCTGTTCATGTTACTTTAGGAAACTAGGTCACCCAGCTAGTGGAGGCCAATATATTTCCCATTTTTATCAAGAGGGCCTCCAGCGCCCGGAGGCTCAGAAGTTTCAGTGCAGAATGAGTGTTTGTACGTACATATGTGCCGTGACAACGTCACGCGGTCGCTGGAGCGCAAGCAGTGCTGTATAAGCGATATGACTGTGTGTGTGTCCGCTCTTTGCGCGCTGGAGGGCTAATATCTGTTCGGGACTGATTTCTTAGTGAACGTTAAAGTGTTGTCATGTAACGTGCATTGCTGTGGGTCGTGGGTTTTTGCGCTGGCTTTCATTTTTAGCAGTCGATTCTGCTTAATCCGTCCACATTGGGATCTATAGTCCAGCAGATATGTGAAAAGATGTGTCTTTTGCGATACAGGCATGGAGTTTGGCACGCTGTTAGAGCAGTGTCTTACAAGATTTTTGGATATATGGACATTGCAGATTCTTCTCATAGTCAAAATGGTGGCCATTTTGCAAAATGGCCGATTCATGTGTTGTGTGCGATACAGGTTACATGCGGTTAAAGCTACATTTGCCTATTTAAAAAGTTTATTTAACTAAATACTATTGATTCAGGAAAATAAGAAACAGAAAATAAAGGTAGCAAAGTTCGAATAAACTAATTATCTTGTCATTTTTTGGCACACTGTGCTCATTTGGACGGATTTCCTCAAAAAAACTCTCCATAAAACTGTCATCAACGACTGTCGTTAATGCAGCACTCTTTAACTCGGACGAAATGGTTCTGTTTGAACCTAACATCAATTAACACAATCAAAATTATACAGTGGAACCTCTAGATTCAGGTAACAGAGTCTACTATGAAGCATGGGACATATGCGCATGTAAACATATTTATCTCTCTTGTCCCAGTTCTACTCTCTAGTACACTCGCCACCACAGTAACATAGAACTGCGCACCGAGGTGCAGCCTGAACACACTTGCATTGTCCTCTGCAACCCATTTTGCAGCCACACCTACAGTTAGTCGTTGCCGACATACCTCAGTTGTCTCTGGGAGGGTTATCCAGTACCTATATATCTACCCTAGCCATTTCACGATTCGTGGCCTGGAACAATTAGATGTCAGTACCGTGGAACGAATCTTGAGTACCAGTCGAGCTGGGTTTGAGGTCGATATTAACCACTGCTACCGTCGTAAACAGACCACTCTCCTGTTCATGCGGGCACTCTCCTGTTCAAGCGGGCAGGGCACTCTCCTGCTCAGGCTGCTGGAAGAGGTAGCACATACTGTGCCCATGTCTATGGAGATGCTCAGTACCCCATCATAGGAGACGGAGAGACCCAAGTGGAGCAGAGAGTCAACCAGGGCTCGTTTACGAGTCTTTGTGTGCATTAGCATATCCAGGTACACAGGAAAGGGGTGAAATATCTTCATAAACTCTATGGAAGAGGCGATTGCTCCCCTCCTTGCCAAAGGGATTCTCCCTCCTTAGCAATTCCGCACTGCCCTGACTTCACTTCATAACTCACTAGTAGCATCACCTGTGGCTGCACGTCCCCGCGTGAGGGGGTTCTGAGCTATTAATGTCCTCCTCTGAGTTCGGATGAGTCTCTTTCCCCAGACCTTTCCGCAATATCTGGAATGAAATTCCTCCGGATGTTGTGGGAGCAGAATTAGTCAATGCATTTAAAAATTGCCTGACAAACTTAGGAAACAACCTCCTCCACAGTTACGTATTCCTCCTCCAAGAGTCCCAAATTCGCAACGGCCAAAAATTCTAAGCCACCGTAATCCATTATCTCCCATACCGCCATTAATTTAACGTCTTCTAGTTCTGCGAACGTGCAGAAACTAATTGTACTTGCACGACCAACTATCTGGATAAGTTTATTCTCTTTATCTCTTTCTTTTCTTCCTCAAATATCTCTACGATTCTGAGTTAATGGCAATAGCTCCTAGAGGGCCGGAACGTAAGTCCCGGCTCTTATCTAGCAATGGGCCTTTGGTTCGTTCTACTGCCAGCTATCTAATCTAATTCCGGTTGTTGTTGTTGTTGTTGTGCTTTTTAGACGCAATACTTGTACTCTGTAGGCCGCAAGCAATGCTATTGAACATTAGGAGCTGTGAGATTGTAAGAGTGGGTGTTGATACAGATGAGTAGCTTTACTGCTCAGGATCCTACCAACTAGTACCACGAGAGAATTTGGCACGGATTGTTCGTGGCAGGAGGCTGCAACTGAACCACTAAAGGCTGTCTTCACCTTCAACATGTCTCTTCGAACTATCTTCTCGGCTCGAGCAAGATTAACACCATCACTATGAGCATCGTGGTCACAGGCCTCGTGAAGGGCTGATCCGACGTCCTCATTGAAAACAAGCAGAAAATCTCACCAGGCTTGTGCTCCTCCGGGTCTGAAAACTACGTCACGATCCCGTATTTGAGTTTGGTCGAGTGAACACGCCCAGTGAAGACTATACCAAGCTGTTTCAGCCGATTGTTGTACAGATTTGTGAGGACTACCAGCGTGAATACTGGTGCCACAAGAGCGTTCCTGCGGGCATTATCGCTGTAGGACATTTATTTTCCAGGAGCTATACCATGCCTGACATCATCCTGTGGCCATCCAAAAATGTCTTTGTATCCCTTGCTTTATTGTAAAAGGAAACCTGATATCTGACCTGCTACAGGGAATCTTACACCAGCGTATCTCCTGTACATAGTTTCGCAATATGTGCCTGATCTTCTAGTTGCAGAGCACATTTCCTGGTCAAAAGTAGAAGCTTTGTTCAGAAACTCTTTTCCTACTGGCTTGCCACAGAAGAAACACGTTTCAAGCAGTCCACACTCTGACGGATGTATTTTCGTGTCACGCTTTCGATATCCCCCCCCCCCCCGCTGGTTGTTTCCCTCTTTGCTGTCCGAATCCATTGAGTTTTGTTGTACGATAGTGTGGACGAATCGGGCCACTTAGCCCTGTGGTGCTGGAAAGTGGACTCGATACTCTCACCATCGTCCAAGTGGGACATGTTGCGAGATTTTGAGAGGCAATCGATCTCGCTGAACCTGAGGTTGCCTCCAAAAGTATTGCATCCAGACCCTCGTGTGCTTCGCTTGGAGTCAGCTGGACAATGAAAGGGCTCATTGCTGTCTAAAAAATGACACAGCACACATTGATTCTAGTGTGTCGCGTTAATTAATGTATCACATGTACATTGTACAGTACTTGTCCCTGACTGCTGGGGGTATATGTAATAGTTTGAAGTCCTTGATCATTGTCTTGAACAAGCAATCAGTTACTGTGAAATCAGGAATCACCCCCCCCCCTCCACAAAGCAGGGATTAGTCTATGGGTACACTACAGTGCAGTTATAATTTAGAAACAGAATGGCAGCATTAAAATTTAGCATTTACGAGCCCCAGCCCTAAGGATATGCATATATACTCAATGGATATGTTGGGTGACTGGCATTCGACGTCCCCAATAGACCACCGCGGATTATTCTTTGCTGTGGTCGGGACCATATGAAACCCAAAAACAGCATGATGTAAATAATAAAGGATATACAAACTAGTTGATAATATTATCATATTATATGTATTCAATTCATTCTGTTTAGCACAAAATACGTATGATTTACTTACCTTATAGGTAAAATTTGCGCGGCCATTTTCTTAAATGGCCGCCATTTCTATCCTAGGGGTTATTAGGAATGTCCCTATATCCAAATTCCTTCTTAAGGTTATGCTATAGCTGTGTACCAAATTTCATGCTTGTAGCATCAAAGGCACAAAACACATAGGCTATTGTACATCTCTGCTGGACTACTAAGAGTTTGGTCTCTTTAACCGGCTAATTATAAAAACGAAATAAGCAACTTTAG
>LQNS02004412.1:1285263-1297710 GCA_001587735.2 Parhyale hawaiensis | reverse complement strand
CATTCTAACAGCTTGGAAGCAGCCCCATCTGATGACATTTTCACTATTTTCCTTTGCTACACAAATCAAACAAAAACTAAATTTAATTCTCCACTTCTTCGCTCTAGTTACTATATGCGGTAAAAGATTAAATTGTTTCATACGCTCGAGAACTCTGGATCAGTTGCCTTCCATTATGTCTCAAAATCTACAGTATAATAAACACCGATGTGTATTTATCTGTTTGTCCATTTTCTGTCATGCTTTAACAAAGCAGATAGGCGGAAATTAGCCCAGGTTGAAGACTCTGGTCGTTCTCTCAAGCTCCATTGAAAACTATTAGGAAGAAAATAGGCCGGGTTGCAGAAGATGGCAAACGTATCTTAATCAGGGACAGTAGAAATTTCAACAATGAAGACATCGCAGGCTTAGTCTGATTTGTACGAGTGTTAGCTTCTCCATACATCGAATCTATGGCAAAGTATCAGGCGACTTTATGGCTGAGTGCACTTCTTGCATAGCCGAATTCGAAATCGCAGCACTGAAGATATCTGAAGCTTCCATTGGCACTCTCATGCATCTTGATTCGTAGTTTCTTCGCACAGATGATTTCGTTGTTTCAGCTATTCTCCCAAATTGAATTCAATGGTCGATGAAACAGCTTTCGCTGAGCAAAAAAACTTGTATATACTCACTCTATTTACAACACTTATGATATTTAACTATGATTTTTTATCGTCATTGTAAGTGAGTTCGATTTATCGTGCAACATACGCCACAATTGCTTGTAAAATATTAGCCTTCAACTTTTCCGATTTGGGCGTCTCGAATGTTTTTATCAGTTGCCATTGTAATGTGGGTGTGATTGGTTGTCAGTGTTTTCCTGTGCATTTTACGTTAATCTAAAACAAGAGGCAATCGTGCCACGGAAAAAATACGGTGTTTTGTTGAACATGGTGCTACTACTGAAGTTGTCATAGTTCCAAACATGCAGAGGAATGTAGAATAATTCCCATTGTGATAGAAAAGTTACTGGCTAAACTGCCGAAAAAACGCAATCTTTTTATGAGAGATGTTGTAGAAGCTTCTCTTCTTTTTTTGAAGAAATTAATTTCAGCATTGAGACGCATTTAATAATGGTTTGATCAACCGAGCTAAAAAAAAGTCGAGCCTTTTGATCGACTGTATTTTGTTTACTTAGTAGCCCTAATAGAAACACAAACACTCAAACCATAGTAGCTGGATTAAGTTCGAGGTCCTCTCAACGATAATTAGTTTGTACATTGCGTCTGGAAAAATTCACTCTGATGGCCATGGCACACGCTAGTCAAAAGAACGACTATGGTCATCTTCTCGTCGTAATGAGTTGATGTGCTAATTTAAATAGCGCAGACTGGCAGAGGTGTCCCAAAGTTAACTAACGGCACTTGCAGAGCGAACAGAGCTGATGGTAAACATTTTAACACTTATTCTTGCTAATCTCAAAGCTGTGTTTACGAGAGTTCAGCAAGACGTTCGGACGATTACCTGAGGAAAACCGTTCTTCTGACTAGTGCGTGTCGTGGCCAGTAAGTTAGCAACACCAACGTCTATGACAGACGTCTTGGGCAAATTATAAAACTATTGAGACTGGCTCATCTTGAGGGAAGTGCCCCAGTCAATAACACTAGTTCTACGTTCGATGAGCGTGATAACTCAAAGGAAAATACCTTTTTTCATCACGGAAGCTGTTATTGAAAGGCACAAATGATTAGATTTTGGTGTCGATACAAAGAAAATCATGGTGTGCCATGGTGTCAGGTGTGCCATCGCGTATGACCCACCTTATGGCCCAGAGCGTAAAAGACAGCAGCGTAGCTGTTAAGCCAGCCATTACGGTCTCGACCAGGGTCTCTCTCGGTCGTAGAGAGCTATTGCATACTAAACTTCACCCACTACGGTCTTAGTTGGTGACTACTAGTCTTGAGTTTCATATCTGCCAGCAAGAGTAGCCAACGCCAGGATTTCCCTCAGTATAAACTATTACAGTGCATCTGGCAATTATATGCACTACTAGAGTTATCAAATATATGTATAGAGAGATAGTCAGACCATCTCTATGTCCTTCATCCCCCTAAGGTAATCGATATTTCGGAACCTCAGCATGCGCGAGTCTACAGAGAAGAACCTATTATATCAAACGATGACCAGACAAATAATTAAACACACTTGTGCCAGCGTGATACCCATACGTAGAGCGAACCCGCGCATGTATAATAGTTTCAGAACCAGTTTAAATTTTTCGTCACCGCTGCCTTGCTTGGCGGAGGTATGCACTCTCAGAGTGCTCTCTGGTTTTGTCATAAGATCAAAACGCCCTTGGCTCTCACGTCACACATGTTTTGCTCTCTCGAGACCTTCTCGTGATTAAGAAACTAAACCAACCCTGTGTACTCTCCTCCCTATTTTAACTAGGTTGTTCTGCTTTGCTACAGGTTTTTTCTCCCTAGGATTACAATAAGACAAAGAACCCTTGCAAGAAAGTAACACAACCTGGGGAAAATATGGCTAACTGCGCTGCAAGAGGAGGAAAGGCCAAGTTCATCAGTCCGCAATATGGTGAGTATAATATAATGAATTTATCTCCTCGTTCTTTACTTTTGCAGTCATTATGTTATTACGTCATGTTAAATTACAGCATGATGCAATTGGCTAAGTTATAGTTTCCCTCCAGTTATCATTAGTGTTGCATCCGTTAAAACATTTCTACCATTTCACTGATATTTACAGTATTTTTTGTTCTACTGTTGCTGATAAACCTGGACAGTAACGAAATATTAAGGGGGAAACAACGTTTCTGTTCATGTTACTTTAGGAGACTAGATCACCCAGCTAGTGGAGGCCAATATATTTCCCATTCTTATTAAGAGGTTAAAGTAGAAGATTGTTAAATAATCAGAGTAATGTGGAAGAAGGAAAAGAAAACTCATGCATTATCTCATATGGATGCAGTGCCCAACAGATCAGGACGCTGCACCCAAGGTATTCATTTTTTTTTTTACAAGTAACAACCTTAAAATTAATACATGGGACAAGATTCATTGTCGACTAGGCGATTTACCCAAGTAGGTAGTCAGTGTTGAGCAATTAGAACTAAGGAAGTAGCACAACTTTTTGCATATTTAATATTTTTCCCTTCTATATATGATAAAAAGAAAATTCATCACTGAAAATAGATGTATTACTCTTTGAAACTTTGAAGTAGAGAAAGTGAAGTGAAGATGATGATTGGTTGAGGTATCTGCTGATTCAATTACTGTTAAAATAACTCACTAATTTTCTGTAGGAATAACACTATTTTTTTAACTGTCATTTTCATGGGTGTAATTAATCTAAGTCACTATTATTTCAAAGTACAGTATTATGAATGATTCTGAGACTCTGTTTGCAGTTTGTAATAGTGCGTCTCATTCATGAACATTTCCTGATGGCAGAGTAGGAATTGCTTATTGTCATGCTACTTCATAGGTACCTACCTTTGTAAAACCGGCACCGTATAATATTCATTGAAGTAGGCTATGTTACTCAACTTTAATGGGAACTATAGGACACGTTCCATTGGGTGCGCACGCCGAAATTAAGCTTTCGAAGCTTAGCTTGTTTGAAACTCGAGTCAGAGACTTCGTTTGCTAGTATGAATCGTATTACAAGTGTTAAAGGCATCTCGATTACGCTGAACAGGCTGAAAACACCAGTTTACGGAGCAAGATTTGAGATTCCGGATGTCTCAGAGGTAACCGATTAAGGGTCAATGTCTGCAACTCCGCTTAAAAGGTCGAAACCTGAGCGCCTGTCTTAAGTTCCGGATAAGGCCTCGAAGGGATAATTTCGGGGCCCAATCGATCACGCCCGGAGGCTCAGACGTTTCAGTAGAGAATGAGTCGTTCGTACGTACATATGTGCTGTGACTACGTCACTCAGTCGCTGGAACGCAGTGCTGTATAAGCGATATGATCGGGTGTGTGTGTGCGTCCGCTCTTTGCGCGCCGTAGGGGTAATGTCTGTTCGGAACTGATTTCTTAGTGCACGTTACAGTTTTGTCACGTGTCGTGGGCTTCTGCGATGGCTTTCGTTTTTTGCAGTTGATTCCGCTTAATCCGTCCACATCGGGACCTATAGTCCAGCAGACATGTGAAAAGATATGCCTTTTGTGATACAAGCATGGAATTCGGCATGCTGCTAGAACAGTGTCTTACAAAGATTTTTGGATATAGGGACATTCCAGTTTCTTCCCATAATCAAAATGGTGGCCATGTTACAAAATGGCCGATTCATGTGTTATGTGCGATGTAGGTTACATGCGATTAAAGCTGTATTTACATATTTAAAAAGTTTATTTAACTAAATATTGACTCTAGCAAATAAGAAATGGTAAATAAAGATGGCAAAGTTTGAATAAACCACATATCTTGTCATTTTTTGGCGCACTGTGCTTATTTGGACGGATTTCCTAAAAAAAAAACTCTCCATAAAACTGTCATCAAGAACTATGCTGTGGCTGTCGTTCATGCAGCACTCTTGAACTCGGACGAAATGCTCCTGTTTGAACCTAACATCAATTAACACAATCAGAATTATACAGTGGAACCTCCAGATTCAGGTAACAGAGTCTACTATGAAGCATGGGTACAGGTGTGCATGTAAACATATTTATCATTTGTGATCTCCCTTGTCCAAGTTCTACTCTCTCCTACACTCGCCACCACAGTAACATAGAGCTGCGCATTGGGGTGCATCCTGAACACACTTGCATTGTCCTCTACAACCCATTTTGCAGCCACACCTACAGTTAGTCGTTGCCGACATACCTCAGTTGTCTCTGGGAGGGTTATCCAGTACCTATATATCTACCCTAGCCATTTCACGATTCGTGGGCTGGAACAATTAGATGACAGTGCCGTGGAACGAGTCTTGAGTACCAGTCGAACTGGGTTTGAGGTCGATATTATCCACTGCTACCGTCGTGAACAGACCACTCTCCTGTTCAGGCGGGCACTCTCCTGTTCAAGCGGGCAGGGCACTCTCCTGTTCAGGCTGCGGGACTAGGTGGCACATACTGTGCCCATGTCTGTGGAGATGCTCAGTACCCCATCATAGGAGACGGAGAGACCCAAGTGGCACAGAGAGTCTGCCAGGGCTCGTTTACAACTCTTTTGTGTGCATTAGCTTATCCAGGTACACAGGAAAGGAGTGAAACTCTATGGAAGAGGCTATTGCTCCCCTCCTTACAAAAGGGATTCTCCCTCCCGAGCAATTCCGCACTGCCCTGACTTCACTTCATACCTCACAAGTAGCATTAGCTGTAGCTGCACGTCCCCCCGCCAGGGGGTTCTGTGCTATTAATGTCCTCCTCTGAGTTTGGATGAGTCTCTTTCCCCAGACCTTTCCGCAATATCTGGAATGAAATCCCCCCGGATGTTGTGGGAGCAGAAGTAGTCAATGCATTGAAAAATTGCCTGACAAACATAGGAAACAACCTCCTCCACAGCTACGTATTCCTCCTCCAAGAGTCCCAAATTCGCAACGGCCAAAAATTCTAAGCCACCGAAATCCATTGTCTCCCATACCGCCACTAATTTAACGTCTTCTAGTTCTGCGAACGTGCAGAAACTAATTGTACTTGCGCGACCAACTATCTGGATAAGTTTATTCTCTTCATCTCTTTCTTTTCTTCCTCAAATATCTCTACGATTCTGAGTTAATGGCAATAGCTCCTAGAGGTCCGGAACGTAAGTCCCGGCAGCTATCTAGGAATGGGCCTGTTGGTTCGTTCTACTGCCAGCCATTTAATCTAATTCCGGTTGTTGTTGTTGTGCTTTTTAGACTCAATACTTGTACTCTGTAGGCCGCGTGCAATGCTGCTGAACATTAGGAGCTGTTAGATTGTAAGAGTGGGTGTTGATACAGATAAGTTGCTTTACTGCTCTTGGATCGTGGGACCATTCAGGATCCTACCAACTAGTACCACGAGAGAATTTGGCCCGGATTGTTCGTGGCAGGAGGCTGCAACTGAACCACTAAAGGCTGTCTTCACCTTCAACATGTCTCTTCGAACTATCTTCTCGGCTCGAGCAAGATTAACACCATCACTATGAGCATCGTGTTCACTGGCCTCGTGAAAGGCTGATCCGATGTCCTCATTGAGAACAAGCCGAAAATCTCACCAGGCTTGTGCTCCTCCGGGTCCGAAAACTACGCCACGATCCCGTATATGAGTTTGGTCGAGTGAACACGTCCAGTGAAGACTATACCAAGCTGTTTCAGCCGATTGTTGTACAGATTTGCTAGGACTACCAGCGTGAATACTGGTGCCACAAGAGCGTTCCTGCGGGCATTATCGCTGTAGGGCACTAATTTTCCAGGAGCTATACCATGCCTGACATCATCCTGTGGCCATCCAAAAATGTCTTTGTATCCCTTGCTTTATTCTAAAAGGAAAGCTGATACCTCACCTGGTAGAGGGAATCTTACACCATCGTATCTCCTGTACTTAGTTTAGCAATATGTGCCTGATCTTCTAGTTGCAGAGCACATTTCCTGACTCGTGTGCTCTGGTCAAAAGTAGAAGCTTTGTTCAAAAACTCTTTTCCTACTGGCTTGCCACAAAAGAAACACGTTTCGAGCAGTGTCTCCGAGCGGTCCACACTCTGACGGATGTATTTTGGTGTTACGCTTTCGATACCCCCCCCCCGCTGGTTGTTCCCCTCTTTGCTGTCCGAATCCATTGAGTTTTGTTGTACGGTAGTGTGGACGAATCGGGCCACTTAGCCCTGTGGTGCTGGAAAGTGGACTCGATACTCTCACCTTCGTCCAAGTGGGACATGTTGCGAGATTTTGAGAGGCAATCGATCTCGCTGAACCTGAGGTTGCCTCCAAAAGTATTGCATCCTGACCCTTGTGTGCTTCGCTTGGAGTCAGCTGGACAATGAAAGGGCTCATTGCTGTCTAAATGACACAGCACACATAGATTCTAGTGTGTCGCGTTAATTAATGTATCACATGTACATTGTACAGTACTTGTCCCTCACTGCTGGGGGTATATGTAATAGCTTGAAGTCCTTGATCATTGTCTTGAACAAGCAATCAGTCACTGTGAAATCAGGAATCACCCCCCCCCTCCACAAAGCAGGGATTAGTCTATGGGTACACGACAGTGCAGTTATAATATAGAAACAGAATGGCAGCATTAAAATTTATCATTTACGAGCCCCAGCCCTAAGGATATGCATATATACACAATGGAGATGTTGGGTGACTGGCATTCGACGTCCGCAATAGACCACCGCGGATTATTCTTTGCTGTGGTCGGGACCATATTAAACCCAAAAACAGCATGATGTAAATAATAAAGGAAATACAAACTAGTTGATAATATTATCATATTATATGTACTCAATTCATTCTGTTTAGCACAAAATACGCATGATTTACTTACCTTATAGGTAAAATTTGCGCGGCCATTTTCTTAAATGGCCGCCATTTCTATCCTAGGGGTTATTTGGAATGTCCCTATATCCAAATTATTTCTCAAGGTTATGCTATAGCTGTGTACCAAATTTCATGCTTGTAGCATCAAAGGCACAAAACACATAGGCTATTGTACATCTCTGCTGGACTACTAAGAGTTTGGTCTCTTTAACCGGCTAATTATAAAAACGAAATAAGCAACTTTAGCGNCTATAGCTGTGTACCAAATTTCATGCTTGTAGCATCAAAGGCACAAAACACATAGGCTATTGTACATCTCTGCTGGACTACTAAGAGTTTGGTCTCTTTAACCGGCTAATTATAAAAACGAAATAAGCAACTTTAGCGTAACCTCAGTGGGCTATTACAAACTTATTCACTATCATCAGTTACGCTAAAATTAACAGCAATGCCCAAAGCAGACAGTATGAAAGCCCCAAAGCATTCAGACCGTCAGCCATCTGCAATAATTCAGCCATTTGCTTCAGCCATTAGAGTAAACGGTATTGGACAGACGACCTCCCGCTTCTCAAAGCGTGGCCTTGGGCTGCTCGCAAGGTCCTGCCGATCTTTCGGCCTCGGCCGTACAAATGCTTTCCTCTTAGCCTCATAACGAGAGGATATCAACCAGCGCTACCGAGGCCCCCCGAAATGCAATTAAAGGTCACTGCAGACGGAGTCTTTTGTCTTGTGTTTCGCTTCAAAGTCTAGCAAATTTTTAGGCTGACGAGCAGTTGTGTTTGCATAGAAACAACGAAACGTGCGGATGGCCTGAATTGAAAACACAGGTGAAAAGACTAGCGTGTGCAGCGGGCTTAAGGCTAGTACGCTGGCTGAACTTCTGTCGTAACGTCACAGCCGGCTTCACTTTGGTGACATCACAATACAATGAAGGAGCCCAGGCTAGGCCTCCTTAAGCACAGGCCTGGGTCTACGTCCCGAAAATGGTCCGATAACGTAACAGCCTGTGGACAAATTATTAGACGCAGCCTGATATTTTTGGTGCCCTCTCTGCATATTCGGCACATGTCTGGATGGAAAACATTATTTCAACTACTTAGGGGTTACAAATAATTATAGTTTGAGTTTACTATCCAGATAAGCCCGAAATATACCTCTTTGTGGCGAAGTGACAACGGCTCGGCATCACATTAAGGGAGGCCCAGGCTCGATTCCCGGAGAGTACGCTAGGAAATTACACCGCGTAGAACACTCCAGCACCGAGAGGCCAGGCGAAGTACGGGGGGGATCCCAAATTGACTCTCTTCACTGAGTGCTTCTCCTGCTCTACGTACTAACTGTTCTTCAAATTTCTAAAATTGATGCTAAAGAAAACCTCAGTAGGTGTATCCACTGTATGCGAGATATTGAATGATGATAAAAAATAGGCAGAGTAGGTCCCAAAAATATCAGGTTGAGTCTAATAATTTGTCCAGGGACTGTACGGGTCGGACTGACTTAGTGACGCATAGACCCCCAGGCCTGTACTTTAGAAGACCTCGGACCAGGGCTGAAAAACAACAAGTAGATAACGAAGGGCAGAGCGATATCCCAAGAGAGGTCAAAATTAATGTTCTACTCCCGCTGAATAGCCTCGTGTTTCAGGAGGCCGAGAAAAACACAAGAGGCGCGCTCGACTTGCCAAACCGAAACAATATAATCCAATCCCATTAGATATTGTATGTCAGTAATGCAAATCTTGTGCTTTCGATGCTCCACTTTAGATCAGGTTTCAAGCCGTAATCTCTCTCCAGTTACGCTTACGGCGACAATAATTAAAGCCTGCCCCACAGGAGTGAGTTTTTGCTCGCTGGAACGTATAATTTGATCCCCGGTGATGAGTCGGAGGCTTTATATAGAATTTCTAAAGAAGAGGTGGCTGACGAAAATGAATAAACTCGATCGAAATGAGAGAATCCGCAACACC
Source organism: Parhyale hawaiensis (assembly GCA_001587735.2). NCBI lineage: Eukaryota > Metazoa > Arthropoda > Malacostraca > Amphipoda > Hyalidae > Parhyale > Parhyale hawaiensis. Next base: position 1,288,298 of record LQNS02004412.1, on the reverse strand, counting down.
TAAGACGTGATCTTAATTACTGATCTTCCTTATGACGTCACTAAGGTGGTGCCTTCCTTTGTTCACCAGCTCATTACCAATACTGTTCTTCTGAAATTATGCACAGTAGAACACGCACAATACACAATACATTTATCTGTCTATTTATATGTATATTTTGATAGCTAGGCTTACCTAGTCACAAAGAAGTCACAAGATACTGTAGTGCAATGAATGTAGCCAAACCTATTTGCGTGAATGAAAAGTAATGCTAGTGACCCATAGCCTATGATCCAATGAACAGCAACAGGTTCTTATTTTTGACTTTCCCAACCCTACACATTTTTTGGCCAGTGGTCTTGACCTATCAAGCGTAGGGTTCACAACCAGCGGACTTGCGTCCCTTTTGATTTTTACAATTATTTAACTTGGTTTTTCTGCCGGACGCAAGTTTAGCCACTTTTTTGATGCATGCAATTTTTTCTTCGCTAAAGAGGGGCAGGTCCCTTCTCCAAATTTGTGGCCTTAAGATTGCCGAAGGGCTCTGGCCGCCTACATTCCAGAGCAATTATTCCTTGCAGGGCCTGGGCCACAAGAAATAAAAGGCCGCAAATGCAGATGGCGGTGCCTACCTTTGCCCGTAGTTAGTTCTATTACCACTTAAAATTAAAACATTTTCTTAGTAATTTGATTGCAGAAACTAGTAAGATCTCCTAGTGTATGTTAAAGAGCTGACAATAGATGCACCTGCAGGCCTATTCCCAGTATGGAGCCGAGGCCCAGGCTTCTACCCTCTCGTAGCTATTGCCCCTATAAATGACACAAACGTTTATCACACAGAATATTCACGGCAAATGCAAGTTTGTCCTTACCTTTCAAGAGCCAAATATACCTAGACTCCCGTTTAGATTCACCTCTTTAAAGGTAAACATAAACTTAGTGGTATAGAGATTTCTGCGTGTCTACGTTAAACTTACAAAATAAGATTAAGTTATAAGTAGAGCAGAAAAGTTCAAAGAGACACAAGCCCGACTGCTGGGCGGTGATAGGCGCTGGAGGAGCCACTCTGGAGGAGCCGCGTTAAAAACTCCTGATTTTATGGAGGCTTTAAAATTGAATTACTGTCGGTGCCAGGAGACTTCTTAGCCCATTACAGTGCCCGCGAGGTGTCTGAGCAAGAGCAAAACAAATGGCTGGGGTTATTCTGCCTCAGGTGATGGCAGGCTGAGCCTTGGTAAATGGCAGGAAGTGGCTGGACCTATTCTGCCTCAGGTGATGGCAGGCTGAGCCTTGGTAAATGGCAGGAAGTGGCTGGACCTATTCTGCCTTAGGTGATGGCAGGCTGAGCCTTGGTAAATGGCAGGAAGTGGCTAGACCTATTCTGCCTCAGGTGATGGCAGGCTGAGCCTTGGTAAATGGCAGGAAGTGGCTGGACCTATTCTGCCTCAGGTGATGGCAGACCAAGCTGGGGTTATTCTGCCTAAGGAAATAGCAGACTTGGTGTCGGTAAATGGCCAAGAGGAGGCTGGAATTATTTTGCCTAAAGAAATGACAGGGCGAGCCTGGGGTTATTTATTATTCTACCTCATATGAAAGTACAGTATGGTCTGCCTCAGGAATTGATTTTAAGAAGCTCGATGCATTTTACTATGAAAGAGGTATTTTGAAAGGAAATTGGGCAAACCAACGTCATAGGTTCCAATGCCTAATTCGAAAAGTGACTGTGAGAAAGACGACGGAAGTCGACGAAGTGGCGGCCAGAAGGAGACATCATAAGCAGAAAATAAAAATCAACAAAGAGGCAGATACGGCCATGGGGCTTGCAATGCATAGCCGTGAAAATGAGAGCAGCGATGAACGGAGACGTAAAAACGTGGAATGCGGCCGAGGAAAGGCCCCCAAAACTCGTAAAATTCAGTATTGCAGCAGCTGATGGAGTCATGAATCGAATGTTTTACAGCCTGTAAAATATGCAAAAAATGATGGTAAGGCTTCCCGAATTGCTCATACAGCCGTTCATAACATGGCAATTTTCCTTTGTGATCCGGTTTTTTCAAGCGATGCGAAGACCGTAGGCTTTCTGTGTAACACCAAAGCGTCGTATTCTCTTATTCGAACTGTACAAGATTATCGCTATTTCCTTTCTACTTCTTTTTATAGTGGCTTCCTGAGCCCACCGGTATCTGTAATATTGCACGACTTATAACGGGGTAGGCCTATAAATATTTATGTACATGGGTCTACTGCAGTAATAGTAAGTGAAATCTTAAGAAAGAAGTTATTTTTGACACATGAAATTGTGTGTAACACCGATATGTTAAACGACAAAGCAAGCCTAGACGTATGTCTACCAATTATTGCTGCACTGTACTGTTAATGGAAAATTTATTTGTGTTATTTTTCCTAAATATGTCTCGCTCTGTGACGCTGTTATGCTATATGTTAAGATAGAAATAGACTACCAAGAATGACTTGACCACCTTGACAAGAATGTACTAAGTTAAACTAAGATTCGGGTGCTTCACAATCACGTACAGTATGTTTGCAAAACCCTACAAATAATTGCTGCGAATGTAAGTGACCAGATAATCATTGCCAGACACTCAGACCGTAGGTACTGGTCGCACTTGAGAAGAGCACATCTCTATCAGAAATGGCGACAATGCAGTTGCAATGAAATATTCTACTTGCTTCGCCGTTCGTGGTCCGATGTTATTCAACAAAATGCCGCTTCATATTCAAAACGCCGCTAAAATTGAAACTGTAAAGTCTATAAGCTTGCTGGACTCCTAAACACTGTAAGTACGGGACAAACCAGTTGCTAGCGATTACGTGCAATGTGGGGATAACTCACGAAAATTCCGCCCAGCTTACCTTACCTTGAGTTACCTTGAGAGTCTTCGGAAGAAGTCCAGGTGACGTTGCTCATATCACCTTACGTGTGTGGAGTCACTCTGCTGGGTGTCTTCTGTGGTGCCGCAGTTTGCAACCAAAGAGAGAGCCAGCAGCGAATTATCTCCACAGTGCACGTAACCGCTGACCGCTGGTCTATCTGG
>LQNS02004412.1:1225746-1250475 GCA_001587735.2 Parhyale hawaiensis | reverse complement strand
CGAAAATTCACAAGTTGTGAATACTACTAATACTACTACTACTCTCTAATGTAAAACATGGGATCTTATACTAATATAACGTAGCTTTCACTGAAATTATATTCTGAAATTTACAATTTTACGTCTGGAACTTACAATGCGAAGAGGGGCATTTTCATTGGAAATACGTAACTGTTAATTCAATTTTTCCAGCAGGTAAAACAATTGTGTAATCACTTCAAAACAGTCTACAAAACCGCATGTGATACACTTCGTGTTTCTAATGTGAACTTTCGTTATAGAATCACAATTTAATCTTTGGCTTATTATATAATGTAAAAATTGCAGCGTTGAATGTAGGGTACACAACATTTAGTGTGATTATAGGAACTGCACCTCGAAATGTAGAATATTACGCAATGAATGTACAGTCGAACGCTTGCAGCGAAGAACTGTTAGAATATTAATTGCGACTCACTACGTCTAAGAAGAACAACGGCTCTTCCTTGGAGATTCGCAATTTTGGACCAGTAAAAGAGAAAAATGCACTACAGTAGATACGCACTATTTTGTACCAGCGATTGGCTCTGTCAGTAGAGATCTGCAACTTTGCACCAGTAATTTGCACTGTCAGTAGAGACGTACAATTTTGCACCAGCAATTTACACCGTCAATATAGAGACCTAGAATATTGCAAACGATGTGAGTGCTATCTAATGAAACTGCTCCAGTACAAGAAATGATACGACGTACGTAAGTGCGAGCATAGCCCTACTCTTCGGTTCCTGTACAGGTGGAGCTTAGCAGTGACTCGGTATTAACCCTTACAGGGCAAGTGACCGCATATGGTCACTACCATACTACTATTCCTTCGAAAATGCTTTTCAACCGCCCGATAAACGGTTAAAAAGGATGTGCTAACTCGCCACAAAGGCCATTTATTTATCGTAAGAATACAATAGGACAAATAAAGTCTTCTAGCAATATGACCCAACCTGCTATGAAAATATTAAATCGTTCTGCACCCAGTACAGGAGGCAGATCTTTAATAAAATTTCAATTATAATAGTCGTAGCCATTCTGAGACAAAAAAGCTTAAAACAAATCGAAACATAATTAAATAAAAGAACAACACCACGTAGCCTATGGAATTAATAGATAACTGTTCTCACCCTCATAAATAGCTGCAAGGTAATCGGGCATACATATAATACCACGCATGGCCTAACACCTACCTACTCTTTAACCACAGTAAAAGGCCATTTTGTAAAAGCTCTAATAGCGTTATTGGTACAATACAGCTATTTAATTATTTATTCGGCCAAGGGCAAAGCTACATTGGCGGTTAGCGTTTTGTAAAAAACACGTAACCTTCAATAATGCCTGCAACCTGAGCCCTTCACGAATTTGTACCGTTCAGAGCTTTCAACCTGACACGGTCTCATCCTCCCAGCGTAGCTTCACTGCCTCCTAGCATTTAGTTAACTCATCACTACCACTTAAAATTGTCATTTGGGATGCAATTTAGAAAAGTTACAGGCCTCTGTGCACTTCAATTAAATTTTAATGACAATTGCAATATTAGACTAGAGCCGACACTTGAGGTTCCAAGGCCAGTTGAGGCTGCCATAAAGACAGCATTCGGTATTTTTATTATTGTTCGCCTTGGATTGTTAAGCGTTCCATTAGAATATAGAATGTATTTTAAATTATCCGTAGTCACGGTAATAGGACCACTATGAAGAAGATTCTTTATCAGTACCGTACCTGGATAGGATTATAAGTTCCACTTAAGTGTTATTGCATTCAGTACTTGCAATAAAAACTGCCCCACAATGTTAAGGACATTAATAGACGAGAGCACTCTGATAGCACACACCTCCGTCAATTATTAAAGGTTAGGTAACGAGAAATTCAAATTGGTTCTGAAACTACAACTTCCTTTGTATCGACATCAAAATCTAATCATTTGTGCCTTTTAACAATACTAACAACTTCTGTAATTTTCCTGAAGATCCATTGATAATTTTTTAAGTTATGCTGCTAATAGACATTCTGATAAATATTATTCAAACACTCAAACAGAACTACCGATCATCACCAAAGTTTACTCATATAAGTCTCTATCATTATAAATAATTCCTGTAAATTTCATCAAAATCCGTTCATCATTTTTGGGTTATTATGCTAACAAGCATAGAATGAAACACCGAGACAAACACACGAATGAACCGATCATCACGAAAATTTGGCCGTTTGCCTTTCGTAGTATGCCTAGCAACTCAGGTGACTGTCATAAAATCTGTCGATAACTTTTTGAATTATGGCATCAAGAAATAAGAGGCAGGCAAACAAGCAAGTAAACGGAAGGATCTTCACCAAGAGTTAATCATCTGTTGCTCCTAACATACCAAACAATCCCTGTAAATCTTTAAAGGTCCGTACATAACTTTTTGAGTTATCTGGGTGACAGACAGACAAAAACACGGACAAATATACAAACTCGTTGAAAACCTAACCTCCTTGACGGAGGTAAATATGAGTATATTTTGTAGTTATATATAGTTACCCTCGTACCGTAATCTAAATCAGCGTCACTTTGGAGCCAAACAAATAGCGCCGTGTGGAGCCACCATTTCCGTTTTTGATGTACTTGAAAATTACGGCAAAATAACACGTCACAAACTACTCATTGCCAAAAGACGCTGCTGCGTTACCCAATCTTATCTGCACAGTTCTGCCTTTTGGGGCGTCTTATCAATTCCATTAGCGCCGGTGAGCATTTCACTGCCAGGTCCTTACTTGAAAACGGTACCAATTTTTCTTTTCTGTATCTATGATGCTTAACAGTTGCATTAAATATTATCCTCAGTACAGAGTCTCCTAATAATTGGAAACTAGATCTCTAACTTACAGATTCTTAGAGGTATAGCCGCAGAAAGTCAAGTTTTTTTATATCCTACACTAGTGGCCTATGCCGTCATTACAAATGACGGCAAAAAATTAACACTTCACCAAAACCCCCGCCTTCTTTTGGGCTTCCTCATTTTTCCCCTATCTAATACTGAAGAAAAATATTCCAATGTATCGAACTTTTTTTTTCGCCTTTTGAAATCTGAATTTTCTCCTATCTTATTAGTTCTATTTTTCCCCTATCTAATATTGAAGAAAAAGATTCCAAGGTACCCCACTTTTTTTTACATATTGAAATCTGAATTTTTTCCTGTTATTAGTTCTATTTTTCCCCTATCTAATACTGAAGAAAAAGATTCCAAGGTACCCCACTTAAAAAAATGTAAAACTTTAGACTTAAAAGAGGATACAATAAGGCATAGAGCGTGACAGGAAAGATATAAATATATAAATAAATAAATAAAAACACGACGTGAATTACTATATAGTTGATTTTCAAGCACTGTTAGTTTGCAACCGTCTGCACAGTAACTTTATGTCTGTTTTCGGACAGCTTTTTTTTATTTCTTGAGTTGTTTCAAACAAAATTAGGAGATAAATGCGGGAGTAAATTGTTAAAGTAACTTCTCCGCTAAACCCAAACTGTTGTTCCTCCTCCACGAACGTTTGCGACCAGGCTCAAGTTGCCCATCTTCGGGTCGGCTTCAACGTAACTGAATTTGTGGTCAAATAGTTGGTGCCGCTAAGGGGCAAGTCGATAGTGTTGCTGTGGCGCTGCACTGGACAAACAATGTTACAAACAACGTTAACTGGCGGACAGGAGGACTGCGCGATGATGGTCCCAGGGATGGAAAAAATAACGGTTGGTGGTGAGAACATTACGGAGGACAGCAGAAGAGAGAGAGGAAGACCGTCTGGACGTGCGTACTGCGCGCTGCGCTAAACTCTTGGTCATAAGAGTTAATAATAATCTAATGATGACATCAGTTACTCTCGCAAGGTCATGCCTACATACGTAGAATGCCTTCATAGACCACCGAACAAAATCTTAAGCTGGAACACCACACAGGAAAAGCGGGACTACCTGCATCTGACTGGGACTCATTATCTTTATAAGGGCTCGAAGGGCAAAATAATGCACCTGGCCATATTATTTGCAAGGCTAATATGAGGTACGTGGGGAGAAGACCTTACCCAAAGTGAGTTACTTTAGCTGTGCGCAGTAACGAGCCTAAGGATCAGAGCGATGGTTTTGGAGCAAGGAAAACATGTTTAATTTTTTCATAGAGCACAGGGAAAGATAAAACTTTGAACGTATTTACTCGACATCATGTGTAATAAAAAATGGAAGCTCTTTGAGCTAATAATTAATGTCTTACTAACAAAGTATGACATGATTGACAAATAATGTAAGTAGGTAAATTGAACGAACAAACAGATACGAACGTTAAATTAATGAAATCCTTTAACTTAATAATTATTCAATTGCATTTGGTAACTTTTAGAGTAAAAACTGTAATTATTGTTCGCTGCTAAAATTTATTCAGTTCTTACCGGCTCTTGCACTATAAACATATCTAGAAACACAACGACATCATTGGAAGTTAGAGCACTGATAGTGAACTTAAGTAATGAAGATAAGCGCTCAATTGTTGATATTGGTTACATTCTAAGGAAGTCTGTTTAATTTTGAGTAGTTTTAAACAATTACTAGACGACCCGTGACCCGTTGGGTCGTCATCACGATCGTCTTGTCTTGTCTGTCTTTCGCGCCCATTTCGCTTCTTTCTCACCTGTAACTCATACATATCTTTCTTCCATCTGTTCTTCCTCTTCTTTCCTGACTTGCTGTTCCCATGCGCGTTGATCCTGTGTGGGAACACCCTCGTGCATGGGTTCCACGAGTCTATTATCACACTACGTGTCCCTTCATTCTTCCTCTGTGACATTGCCTTTGTTGCGGAAACGGAGACTCAAACTTCTGAATATCAGTACTATATAATAATTCACGTCGTGTTTTTATTTATTTATTTATTTATTTATTTATTTATGTATTTATATCTTTCCTGTCACGCTCTATGGGAATAAGATAGGAGAAAATTCAGGTGCCGATGACGGTATCTTGGATACTGGGGTCAGACTTGAGCGTTCCAGCTGAGTGACCTGAGCTCGCCAACATGTTCGTGTCTGGACATGTTCAGGTGCCGAAGACGGTATCTTGGATACGGGGGTCGCACTTGGGCACTCCAGGCAGAATGCTGAATTTTCACTAAAGAAGCCTCAGAACAGTATTAAGCACAGGAGACAGAGGGGGTTTTTCTGAGGTGCTAATTTTCTACCGTCATTTATAATGACGGCCCGGGCCACTAGTAATAATAATAATAGTCACGATCGTCCGTGCTTATTTATTTAGCTGGTCATAAACCACACGCTATTCGGCCGTCCTCTCCTGCCCGTCAAGGAGCTGCCCATACGGCTCTTTGTCAACAGATTCTATGCTTGTCTAACGAATATTCAACACGCAGTCAGAAAGCAAATTCGATTTATATGTTACGTATTCCAGTTGTATTTTCCAGAGCAACTTTTAAATTATCGTGCCCGTTCTTGCAACCAAGGGGCAGGTACCACGTGCGTATCACAGATACAATCGAATTAAAGAGCTAATCCATGCCCCATAGGATGGATAGGCCATAGGCCATAAACCGCCATAGGTCCATCGAATTTCGTCCCTATCTAAAAGTGAAGAAACTGTTTCAAACAAGATCACAAGCAAGACACAAATAAACGAGCAAGACATAAGCAAGACCGGTTCACAGACTTTTAGTATAATATAGATAGATAGATAGATAATTGTTTTGTCACATGACTGTCACATTGTCACAGTCACATGGCTTATTTTTTAGTATACTGAAAAATAAGCCATGTGATCCCAAGAAACAACCTAGCAGGGAGAGGCAAACTACGGCCAGAGAAGTCAAAGGGACTGGAAAGGAATCCAAAAAGCATAAATTGACCACCGCAACTGCAATTTCGTAAAAGGCTAATGATAACCTCGGCATCATTGTTTCAAGACACACGTACCGTTTCCCGAAGACTTAATGAAATAGGTTTGTGTAGTATAGCGGGCCTTCCACGAGGCCCAGCATTTTGAAAGAGAACCAAGTGGCCCAAAGGAAATTTACTGTTGAACACGTCACATGGACTGAAGAACACTAGGATTGTGTTCATCTCAGTGATGAGTCAAAGTTCAACTTGTTCTACTCTGATGGGAGAAGGTTCAATTGACGGTCTCCTCAGAAACGATTTTCTCCTCAATGCACTACTTTTTTACTGTTGAGTTCGGAGGAGGAAGTGTGATGGTGTTATGCATGATTTCAGCTGCTGGTACTAGACCTCTTGTTAGGCTACACGTAAAAATGACGCATAAGTGTACAAGAATAATTAAAGAATCATGTTTTACCTCATTTAAACACTGCAGTTAACCAACCAGCTGTATTTACGCAAGATAACGCCCCGTATCACCCAGCAAAATCTGTCAGGAACTTTTAACTTTTATACGAAGAGACTGTTTAATGGTGGAGTAGCCTGCTCAGAGCCCCGATATGAATCCAATTATTGAGACCGTATGGAACTTATTAAATGAATGAGCTAAGAAGTTGAAAAAATTTGAATAATATCGTTGAATTATGGCATAGTTTGAAAGAAGAAAATATCCGTTGAGGTGTGCAAGACTATAATTCGCTCATGTAGCAACAGATGCCAAACTATACTTGATAGCAAAGTTGTATATATTAATAAATTTGTGCTCAAGCTCTACTTAGATATGATGATTCGTTGGAATTTATTTACCTCACTAAACATTCTAAACTTTTTGATCAACCACGTTATCTATCGATTATGTCAGAATTTTAAAATCAAGGTCAGAGCGAAGACAATTGATTTTAAAATGGTGTCGCATTCTGCAACCAAATTTGATAAGCAGAATTCATGTCATAATTTGTTGAAAACACATTAATTAGCTCAATAAGCTTTCATTTCTCATTCCATATGAAATCAAGTAGATTTGTTCAAAGTTTGAGCTTACCCTGAGCTCCATAAGAAAGTTTTGCACGTTTTCCTTACTTCATAAGTATCGTTCAGGTCATTATGCTCGTTACTGTATATTACTGTATATTACAGAGGCTGTTTTCTAAGCAATTGATATGTAGAGTTTTAGTCTATTAATTATTTTCTGCCATTATTTCAAGACGTCATGGACCAATAATCTTGACCAGATTCGTCAACTCTATCAACTGAATCTTGCATGAAGTCCATTAAAGGATTATTCAGTCTAAATGGCATTAGCCAACTGCCCCAGCAATACTGAATATTTAAGGAACGTGGTTAAGATCGTTATATGTTACTTCATTCAATTTACACTAACAATGATGCAAAGACATTACACTGCAGAAACTTTTACTGAGCATTCAGTAATGTTTACACTTTGGTTTGGAACCATTTGCATGAATAGAAATACAATAGCAGCGTCCTAATGATGTAAGTACACATTATAACGACTCTCATATCAATGTAACCTCTGCGTTTACAGATATGCCCTAACAACTAGCCACATTCACTTATGAATATTACTGAAGCCTTTTCCGCTGGAAGATTCAATTTACATTACCAACTGAATACAGCGGATGAAGGTCTCAATGACCTAAAATTTTTAATAATAAATGGTATGTCGACTAATCTTAAAACCCCAACGTTTCGGATATTTTACTCCCATCAACAAAGATCAAAATGAAAGGGAAATAGGGAAAAAAACAAAGGTTATTTATTTTCGTTGTTCTGATGATGGGAATACAATTCCCGAAACGTTAGATTTTTAAGATTGGTGGTCATATTACTTAGTATTTGAAATTTACCCTAGCTTATTACCTCACTTTTTCGTACATCTCTTGCAAACGGTATCAAGACATTGCAAATAAGACTGCTTCTGCCTCCAGGGACTCAATGGACTGTATTGCGTCTCTGTTTTTCACAAGATGCAATTCATGTTCATGCAAATAAAACGGCGATTGCCCCGGCGACTTCAGTGGACATTATCGCTGCCCGATCTCTAATATTTGCGACTGAAAAAAAGACAAGACCCCAAAGTCATGCAATTTCGTTTGGACACGAGTTCAGCTCACGTCTTTGCAGGCGAAGTTCTCGTAATTGAGAAAAAAGTTCTTGGAGAAGCCAAAGTTTTCAAAGCGAAGCACGAGGACTCCAAAACTTAAAAGACGAAAAAAAAACGATAGCGCACATCTGCAGCTTCTGTAACTGACGGAGCTTTAACGACGTGCTCCATCAGGGTCACGTTAGTTTCAATCTCATCCAATCCTTAGTTAGAAGAACTCCTCTTACGGCTTACCGGTTTAGCATTACAAGGTCCAAATAAATATCAACTTCTGCAAAAATAGCACTATTTGTATACCTTTGGTATCCTTGAAATTCTTCAGACAAAATCCAGATGGCGTTTTACACTTAACCCTCATGCTCAGAGGAGATACTGCATTTTGTAACCAGCGGGAGAGCAAGCCTGCAGCGAGTCACCTCCACATCATTGAGGTACTAACTACCAACTGGCGCAAAAGGGTTGTTGTTTGTCAAGCCGCGCCGGGTTCCCGCTTGTCAATTTATGCACTAGAGTACTTGTTATCAGTACTTAGCTATATAAGTTAGCCCGTAGCATACGGTGGATCATGTCGGGTTGCTTTTACATTTCAGTACATATGTAAAACTCTTTAGGAGGAGATAATACATAATCTCACTATACGGTGAGGTGCCTATGACAACCCACACTAAACACACAAATGTCAATTTTGTACAATCAGCAACGTGTAGATCAAGACAAACTTAGAACGCCCCGTGGCGCAAGACCATCACCTTCGGTGGGGCAAATGCCCTCATTTTTTATGCTAGCTTCCTCTAGAGCTTTGGGATTTTTCTCATCTCAGTCAACCCACCTAACTGCTGGGAGAGGACTCTAATGATGGCGTAGCTCATCCTGCCGCTTCTTTGGTGAAGTTACAAACTCAACGCCAACGCCGTCATTTTTAACGGGCAGTTAACTCTATTTTTTGGCATATTCACATCTCAGTCAACCTACCTGATTGCCCGAAAGAAATTTTTATGACTCAACTGCTTTTGCCTCTTCTTGGGTGAACAAACAACAAAATTCAACGCCGTCATTTTTGATAGCCACCACACTCTATAAAAATTTTGCATTTATCACATCTAGGCCAACCCACCTGACTTCTTTCAAATAATTATTAACGTTGCTCAACTCCTTGTCTTTCTTTTTGAGTGGTCAGACAAACAAACATATCAATATATATATATAAACACGAGTATATACTTAAATCTTCAGCGGAAACTTTATCACCTCTCTTCGTTTCGCTCGCGGGTGGTAAATAATAAATAAATGGTCCCAGTTGCAATAAAGTTTCGAGTTCAGTGCCTTTTAGACCTCACTGTGGATGGCGCAATGCTGCGGGCTGTGCCTTTCCGTGAAGACTCTGGCTATTACTATATATCATGAAACGGAGATGTTACTGCTAATATTGTTAATGGTGTTAATGAATATTTCAACGAATTTCTTGTGCGTGGGTAGGGCTGTTGCTCAAAATCACTTGGTATATTCCGGGTACCACAGATATGCAATTTATAGAATAAAAAAATTATTGGTAAGAACACGATCCAGTGATCGCGAGCATGCTAGTGCAGCCCTCCGTCAGTTAACCGTAATACTTAATTCTTGCCAGAGCAGATGAACGTGTTTGCATTACCTATGTATCAGGTATAACGAACGATAAATTCAAAAATGCTTAGTTCAACCATTCGACGAATCGCATTAATGATTAGTGAAGGTCTTTCAAAGAAAATAGCTGTCATATGAAGTAATGGTTCTTGAAAGTGGAAGCTCTTTGCCTAGTAACGGGAAACTTTTCTATTTCGTTGTTTAAGATTTCATTGTACTAATGGCAATATAAAAAAATATTACAATGAAAGCTTAGCTACGGCGTAGCTCCTCATTGTGATGCCAATGGCCCCAGGGCTGCCACGCCTTTAACAAAATAATGGCCAAGGGTCTTGGGACTGATGAAAGTTTGGAGATCCGACAGAGATAGGACTTCGCTGTGAAGTTGAGTCCGTGAAACACATATAGATTCAGTGGTGAGGAACAGGTTTGCACGCCTAGGTCTCGAGCGATGCTACGTAGTAGTTCTGAAGTATTCAATGGTATGGAGCTAGCGAAGCTGTTGGAAGCTAGATGAAAGTAATAAAGTATTTGCTAAATGATTACTAGTATAGCGAACAAGTGAGGATGATGGAAACTTGAACTAGGTAACAAAGTATCTATGACGTACTCAGTGGTAAGGATCAAGCGTAAACGTTTGGAGTAAGGTGAGAATTAATTGAATTAAGAATAAGCGTTTGCAATGTAAACGTGCCTCGCCTTAGAAACGCATATAATAATACTGATTTATACCCACGAAGCCAGAAAAATAATAATGTTTTCGTCCTATATTATTTCTAAATTAATGTGTTAGTCTTTCCGCCTGAAAATTACCAGAAGAAACAGAGCTATCATCACAGTCTATTGCAGGCAGTCAGGTGGGTTGACCTAGATGTAGAAAGGCCGAAACTATTGACTCAGCACTTTCACCTCCTCAGGGCGAGTGCCGGTCTTACGCCACGAGGCATTCTGAGTAATGTTCTATTTGTGGGCTATGCTTGCAGTAGATACAAAAATACGTCAAAAAATCATAACAATTTTATTTGCTAGATACAAACATATATGTATATTTATATTCCCATATATAGTTACCGCGAATGCGATATACCTGTATTTTCCTGCACATGTTTCGAATGAAGATCAAATTGACCCCCAAGTTAGGTCGCACGTGTTCGTGATAAGTTGATTAAATAGGAGCTATTTTATGAATGGGTCTTCGTCTATCCGTGAAACGGAAATAAATACGTTCGTGGCCCATCTTTGAAACGAGCGTGAATGCGAAAATGTTGCCGACATACACAAGAAAAGGGCATACATATGTTTCTGATACGATCTTATTAGCCAAGCTGCAGGACATCTTTTTTACATCTATATTATACTCAAATTCTGTGAACTTTATTCATTTGCTTGTTCATTTATTGCCTTGTTTATTTATTTGTCTTCTTTTCGCTTCTTGAAAAAGTTTTTTGTCAGTTTTGAAGTGAAGACATAAAGTTCATTTTACAAGTAGCATACCTACCGTACATATTGCTTTTCACATTATATAATATTCGCTTTCTGATATCGCATGACTATCCAAATAAGGAAAAATTCGTAACCAGGCTACAGTACAAAGCGAGCTGTTATGGACTGATTCATTCTAAGCCCTTCTCTGAAGTGAAATCCTGTTGCTTAAAAAATAAGCTGTACTGACAAAAAAGGGGTTACCACAGACATGCGTGAACAACTGTTTTCCTTTGTCCGCCGTGGGTTTGTAACAGCAACAATCAATCACTGAAGAACTTGGCCATTTTTATATTATCGTTCTGTATAACTACCACACAAAAAGAACGGAAAAATTATTTGCTACTCTATAGAACAGCCACGGGTCTCGCTACAGAGCTGAAATTATCAGATACACCGATGAAAAATGTCAGTGTTCGAATGTGAAATGCTAAATTATGTCATCTGCAGACAGTGAGAAACTCAGCTTAGTAAAAGCGTGTAATGTGGAAGAAGAGCAATGAAAGAAGCACCGCCAAAGAGTGAGACTGTTATATTTAATTTTGCTGTCTCTATGTGCTTATCTGGATATAAGAGCCACTCCTTTACTGGTAAAGCATATGCGAGATCCACCTGTAATATACTGTGTGTAAATAGGTTTTATATATATAGGAGGTGTGTTAGGTTGAACGAGCTACGTTATGCCTGCTGCACAGGAGAGTCAAAGTACAGGAACGTTTCACGCTTACCTATATCGGTTTCAAATATATTTCTTTGGAACTTAAACTCGCTAGAAATGAAGAGAGATATTCGACACTGAGCAAGGAGCCTTCTCTGTAGTTGCCGTGGCAGCTCAGATTTTAAACAGTTTTTGAATACCATAATATCAGACAAGTCCAAGCTGCATCCACGGCAGCGTAATCGGAAGGGTAAGGAGGGGGGGGGACGTTCACATGTTTCGTTCGACGGAGTTCGTCAGGATCACAGTTCATTTACAGAAGATATGTGTGTCAAATTTGGGTGAATGCGCTGCCCTCCTAACTTTCCAGGTTTGTGACATCAAAATTACGTCACGCCACTGTGGAAATATCAAAGATTCCTCGCTGCAACAGTGGCGTGACGCAATTGTGACGTCACAAGCCTGGAAATTTAGCGGCGTAGAACATTCACTCAAATTTGACGCAACTATCTTCTGTAAATGAACTGTGGTCAGGATTAAGAGCCGGGCGTTATTTACAGGGTGAGGTAATTACGTTAAAAGAGGTACGTTAAGTCAAACTAAAATTAGCCTAAATAGCGTAGCTAAGGATTGATATATTTTACAAATTGAGAACATTCACTGCCCGTGGAATTTCCACTGGTCCCGCTAGTAAAAGTAATATTTTGGCACATCGACGCACGTAAGTGACGAACGTATTCTCTTCAAGAGAAGAAGCGCAAGCAAAAAATTCGTCCTAAGCCTCTCTCCCAAAAGTGGCTTTCCCTATTTTTCCTTGCGTATTTAGGAGCTTCATTCACTCTAAAGCAAATACTGCTAAGTGAGCCGGCAGGGACATCATCAAAGACCTTCCGCACTGCACGAAAAGGAAAAATTTTAATCCGCAGCGTCTGGATTTGGCCGTGACAAGTAAGCCCTTTCGAAAATTTCCGTCTGCAGTTGAGTAGGCGCGAATTTTTTCTGGTTCCAGTCATGTTGGTTCATCGAGCCCGTGCTGATTTTGATTTCCAAAGACGGCGGAAAAGCCGTTCTGAAGTGGATTTACAAAGAACGTTATGCAATACAGTCTTAATAAGATGCTTTTATAGCTTGTCTGAAGCACTGATGGGTTTGCTTCCGATACGTCGCTTGGTTTCGAAAGTGGTGGGAGGGAAATTCTAAATTCAGTGCACACATACATTGTGCACACATACATTGTGCACACATACATTGTGCACACAAACATTGTGCACACATACATTGTGCACACATACATTGTGCACACAAACATTGTGCACACAAACATTGTGCACACAAACATTGTGCACACATACATTGTACACACAAACATTGTGCACACAAACATTGTGCACACATACATTGTGCACACATACATTGTGCACACAAACATTGTGCACACATACATTGTGCACACATACATTGTGCACACATACATTGTGCACACAAACATTGTGCACACAAACATTGTGCATTCAAACATTGTGTACACAAACATTTTTTGTGCACACAAAGATTGTGCATTCAAACATTGTGCACACAAACATTGTGCACACAAACGGATTTGATAGCTACACAGACAAAAATGATTCTGCTTCTGAAGCTCAATTTGATTTCTGAAAAAGACAAAAAATTGAACACTTGGCTAAAAATGCGTAAATATTAGTCAATTTTCTCCCAAAATGTTGTTTTGATTTTTGTATCAAGGTCTGCAGTATCTGCTTCACGACATCGAATTCTACTGGGAAAGGAGAGAGAAAAAAATAGCTTTTAGATAAAAAAAAAAAACATAATTTGTACAATTTGTTCATAATAAGCTGTCTTGCGTTTAAATGCATTCCAGGTATTTCTTTTCTCTTGTCTAACAGTTAATTTAACTTTCAAATAATATAAAACACAAGAAACTATGCGTCATACATTACTGAGCCAAAAATGTGTAAGTTGCTTTTCGTTGCCTGTTTTGATATTTTTCGCATGAAGAGAATATGCTTCCAATTTCGACGCTTATTTTGCTTTGAAAAGGCGTCCTGCAACACGGTCAGTGGTGAATTCGGCTATAAACATTTTCAAGTTTCAAATTTAGAATTTCCTGACGTGCGATGAAGTGCATGGAATCATATCAAGACTTCGGTATTCATGCCAGTTTGTCAATTTAACCGCGCAGCAGCTGAAAGAAAAACCTGCTGACGGTAAAACTTGTAGTATAAACTAAAGTTTATAACATATCTATCAGGCTACATCATGCCGAGACCGGCAAAAAAATATTTGCAAAAAGAAGAATAAAGAAAGCGTCAGAAATTTGCTTCACAATAACACTCAATTCACCGACAAATGAACTTTACGGCGCAGTGTTAACACCTGCATATAATCCTAACAGTCTGTTGAAGCGCAGCGAATGCGGTGCTGTATAGGCAACAATGTCGTGTGTGTCCGCATTCTGCAGACCCGCGACAATGTCTGCTCGGGGCTGAGGGCCCAGTGCAGAGTGTTGTGGTCTGAGGTTGTGTGGTACTACCGACTGGTGTAGTAATTTTTGGAAGTGTTTTTTTTAAGGAGCAAGAACTTATAAACGTCACCTCGCTATCCTCCATTAGCGTTTTATGGTGAGAATATTGATTAGATTAGATAGGCGGCAGTAGACGGACCAAGAGGCCCATTCCCAGAGAGACACCGGGACTTACACCCCGGCCCTCTATGAGCTATTGTCATTATGTTCGCATGATATAGATGACAGAGGGAAAAAAAAAGAAAAAAGGGAATATCTCAGCCACTATTCAATCATGCATGCACGATTGCGGAGCTTAAAAATTTGTGACACCTGGAGGGCGTGATCTTAGTTGTGGAGGATGTCTTTCCAAATGTTTGTCAAGACCATTTTTAAACGTGTTGACTGTCTCGGCACTGACAACGTCGGAGGGGAGTCTGTTCTAAATGTTCACTATGAAATATGGAAAGAACTGACATCAGCAAACGTCACTTTTGGCTTTCCTTGATGACATCACTATACCCACCCTTGACTCTGTCAACTTCGAATTTTACATTGGTCACCAAGTTTCTTATATTTGGGATTTTTTCCATTGAATTTTCATCAACTCTATTTTTTCATTACATACATATGTGAGGTGCATTTGGTCTATCAGGTCCTATTTTACAGTAATCACGTGCCCTTTAATTCTTGTGTATCCCCAGTACTGGTTACTGTTGTGTGGACGCATATAGTACTATTACTGAAATAATGTCTACGGCCAGCGTCTAAAATATCGCCAAGTTTCAGTTACGGATATATAATCAGTACCCAATAGTGAATAAGCACATGTTTTAAGAGTCGGAAGAAGGAATTTTTTTTTTTTCGTAAAACAGTATTATTAGAAAGCTAAGTGCACGAGCTCAGTAATTTTCCTAAGATTAGATTAGAAATGGGACGACGAAATGACACAGAAACCCTTTTCCTGAGGGGGGCAAAAGCTAATATTCGGCCTGTCAGGAGAAATCATGCTCGCCGAAAATCAGCCTGCACTGTATGAGATCAGGGTGTTATGTAATGAATTTCAGTAGATTGCCGCAGAAACAGGCGTCATCTGCAGGCCTTCGCAATTAAACAGGCTTTATCAAACTTAAGCCTCATGATTAGGACTCATGGAAGACCACATGAACGGTCCTCATGAACGACCGGCACCAACAATTTTGCCTCATGAACAAGCCTCGTGAATACCTCACGAACAGGCCTTATATGAACGGCCCTTATCAAGTAGCCTCATGAACAGGCCTCCTGAATAAGCCTGCCATGAGCAGGCCTCGTGAATAAACCTCAGGTACAAGTCTCATGAACGGGCCTCGTAAACAGGCCTTATGATCAGGTCTCATGAATAGGCCTAACAGTGTCAGAGGCCGCTATGCCGACCAGCCCCTGATTTTTTTTTAGCTCCTCCTTATACAGAACCACGCCCTAATATTCAATGACACGTAGCAAGCCTTAGCTCTTGCAGATGCTTGCCTTCACTTAATCCTTTTCCTGCTGATGATATTTTTAAACGCGATTACTAAGCTTCTACCGACCACATTAGACATCGGCTTTTGTAATTAATTTCTGAAAGTTTGCCCTAAGCTATGTCTCTAAGGCATAGGTGGTTCTGATTTACCTACTTTGAAGAATTATCTAATCTGAGTAGTTGTAACTTGACCGGCACTTCAGTCCTATGAGTGCGAATCAACACCGAAGTGCCAGTCAAATGAAGCCAGGCATGGTTAGATTATTGAACTGAAAATTCACACCTTGAAATGTCGAAAGTAGCGGCTAGTTTGTTGTGTCACAAAGCTTAGATGACCTCTCCGGTAGTGAATTCATTCCCCTATCAAGAGTTTTGGCCGCCACAGAAATTGATCTCCGGTTTTAAAGGCACGAACAACCTTGGGTGCCATTAGGGTATTGCTACATTTGTTATTTGATGTTTAAGCTAGTACGTTCCTGGTAGCAACACCCTGTCTGCTAAAAATCATATTTAGTGCGTATGAATTATATATTACGTACACATTAATAATACGTTATTATTAAAGTTAAGTTGGTGCAAGTTACCCTGTACTTACCCAGTACGCACCATTTACTGAAAGTTAAAGTTAGTACATACATGGATTGTCACAGCTATTAGAATGCATTTTCTATGAAAGTACACGAAAAGAAAAAGAATTTCAAACACGGCCTTTCGAGAAAAACAGAGTCATATATTGGGAGCAACATCCTACCCGGTTACGGACTCCTCCTCCAGGAGTCCCAAACTGGTAACGGCCAAAGATTCTACTCCACTGTAATTCACTTTCTGCCATGCCCCAACTTATTTTACGTCCCCGAGCTCCGTGATTCTGCAGCAACTGGTTGTGGTGGCACGATCCACTCTTTGGCTGAGTGTACACGGTTCATCTTTTTCTCTTCTTCCACAGATATTTCCATAATTCTAACTTAATACAGTAGCTCATAGAAGGTCGGAGCGTAAGCCCTGGATACTCAGTGGGAACATGCCTGTTGGTCCGTCTATTGTCTACTATCTAATCTAAAAAAATGACCTAAAACTATGAGACCTGTGAAAATATATTCACGGTAGAGCTTATGCAGATCAGAGTCAAAGTGTGTCGCAGAGTGCCTTCATGGTAATCCTCTTCATCCGAGGGTAGGAAGCTTGCGTACAGAGTACCTCACAATATTTAATATCGGCCTCTAGTGTGGGGGTCGTGATAAATATTGAGAAAATTTCTAAATTTTTAAGTCAGAAAGTGCTCTCTTCTACAAAAGAAGCACTAGATTTTAACTGCAGCAAAAGATTGCAGTGGCTTGAAGTCTGGGTACCTTGGTGAATACTTACTGAAAATAAAAAATATGAAAGCGAAAACGTACAGTGTTCTATGAGATCGGATACGCAGGGTCGTAACATTGGTAAATACTGTATGTTAGGTCTGGTATTTAAGTGCCGCGTTAAATATGTGCTGGAAAAAACGTAACCGCGGTAAATATGTGCAAATAAAACATAACACCAGCTACTACTTCCACAGTCAGAAACCAAACTACGGGGTTGTCAGCGTTACTCTAACTAATGTAACCAACGTGTATTGCAGTAACATTTATAAAAAACGAAAAATGAGTGTAACGAAACATTTTTGAAAAGGCCTCGCTCTGTAATCTACATTACGTACAGTGCACGCTTAGTGATGCTATCAACATACACTAATGGCTGCACTTACTATTGGACACGCAAGTTATCTGTCGTAATAACAACCCATTATTTTCAGTGGTTACAGTGGCTGTCCTCGCTCGTTGAGGAAAGTCTTTGTGCGGCGCCAGCATTTCTGTCACTCATAGTCTACTGGGGGTGGGGTCTATGATGTCTATGATGTAACAGCTAGACTATCAGTGATCGACTACAGCCGTACAATCCTTTAAGGTCTAAAGCAGATTTATTTGCAGCACGAACCAGGGCATGAGTGCTTCTTAATTGGGGTGTACGGTCAAAGAGACTTTACTTTCACAAGAGTTAACTTGTCAGCATCAACATTACAGTTCAATTTAATGGTTTTCTCTGCCCTCCTACAATTTTCGAAGCAGCCTCTTGTCAATTATTGGTCAAGTGACCGTAAGAATGTTAAGGAAGTTGGAGAAAGCCTGAAAATTGAAGAAATTATAGCGAAATACGGCGTAGAACATGAATTACTTCCTTCATTAATTCTGTCTCATAATAAATAGTCTTTTACCTTATACAAAATACAACGAGATAATGCACGGTCTGTTCAAAAATTATATAACGTCTTTTCCTCTTTTTAAAAAAAGTCAAATTAGTTCCTTGCCAGCAGCAAACATCTCTTAAGTTGTTTCCAAGCTTTACAAAAAAAAATATATTCTGCCCTTAATATTTCATTTCAAGAGCTCTGATAATATCATTATAATAGTAGCTAGTCGAAATAGTTTGGAAATCATTCATTCTTGGTCGTTCTATTCATATAGCAAATACACGCACAAGATTTGATCCAAACGAAGTGTTTTCTGTAAAATACAAAAAACTTTCAAAAATAGCGATTTACTTCACGGTGCAGTTTGTTTCTGCAAGAACAAAAGCAAAGAGGACAGCGTAAGTCAACTGTTGGTAGAGAAGTGTTATTACGACGTTTCCAGCAGCGGAACTGCCAAGAGAAAAACAATTATCAAGAACATAAGCTGAAATCCCGAGCCCTGTTAAGCCCCTGCGACATGAACGGACTTCCCTGTTCCGATATCGATGGTTAGGGATAAAAGTTGTCGGGTGGGGCAGCACCGCCGCAGCAATCCGCCGATTGAATCGTGGCAGCGGGTGACAGAATCCAAATGAAAGCATCGCAGGAGACCAAAAGTTTTTCCAGCTGCTGCAGAGTATATTGGTTAAAGGGAAGCGTAAGGCGGCAACAGCTTTACTGCACGGCTCCAGATTTTGGCAAGAGCAGCAATCGACAAGAGCAGATAACGTCTTTCCCGCAGCTGCGGAAATTATTTATTGAGAGAACTCGTGATAACTATACTCGTTATAATTATATGGTAACAGCTCAACAAGAGATTTAAATATGGCAATGAGCGGTAAGAGCCCGTGCGAGGTCTTTTTTAGGGTGCAGAAATTATTAATTAAGTGAAATGAAAAGAGGCAAAACATTCCAAAGGAGCTTCAACATCCCGAAGGTAGGAAAAGTTTTCTATCAGCTGCCGAGAATGCTGGGTTTTAAGCCAACGTAAGGAAACGGCTCCATATATTGGCTTTAAGACATAATCACGAACCCAACCAGGAACTCAATTCCGTCATGTAACTGCAGAAACCGTGAGTGAAAATTAATTAAGTTGCACGCACCTTTCCGGGGCCACACAAAACATTCGCACGCACAACCTGATGCCAGGATGTACAGCTCGTTCTTAATTCCGATATATCTCTATGTATAACTTAAAGCCTGTACCATACTATGAAATTAGCATGAACAACGTGTGAGCAGCACATCCTCGCATTTGGTTGCCTGGCTCAGTGCATTGAGCGGCTTCTTCATAAAGACACAGTAGATGAAGAATGGCTTCAGGTATGACAAGCAACACGAAACTGCGTAAAACATTTAAGAAAAGTTACACGCTTTATTATAATTAATTGAAGATATATGAAAAAATATATACCCTCGGTTATAGGCCTCTCTCGTAAACCTGTGGGTTTAGTTAATCGCTGTACCAAATACCTTATGCACAGAAAAAAATCGGTGCATTTCAACTCAGTAAAAGGAATAGGTGGACTCAAATAACAGGACTTTCGTTCCATACGAACAATTTTTTTTAGTTTTTTGTTAGCTACAAAATTGTAGCAATGTTTCTTTCCTCAGTGCTGTCATACATTCCGGCATGTACAGTAGCTAAAGTATGATGCCCTGTTTCCTTTTTCTATTCTCCACAGAAACAAAAAACCACTAGCATCTTCACTATCATTGCTCTGTAGAAAAATCATTAGCATTGTATAAGTTATCAAATGTTTATAGTGATCGAGCGGTAGCGCATTATAACGGATAGTCGTGGTTAGTTGGTTGGGTAGTGGACTAGAAGTTGAAACTTTAAGTGTAGCAGCAGATCTCCAGATTGTAAACAAATCAATTTTCTGTGTTGTACCACCTATACTGAAAAGCTTCCAATATCAAAACAAAACCGTGAGCAGCTGTCCACAGCGTTTTCATATAGTGTCATTTGATACTTCACTTGGGCTCTGTGCTTTAGTTATATCGTATCATTGCCTAGTATAATTCATATGAATACATACATACTCGTCGGTGTCTGAACTCATTTGAAACACCGGACGTTCTACAAAAGTTTCTTTTTTACAAGCTTGAGAAATCCCCACTGCGAGGCTTCGTCCTATTTACCGCTAAACTCGCAAAATTTAATCCAAAGTGCCGGGGAAAACGCCTCTCTGCTTCAGTGAACACTGCACAATTATGCTAGAAAATCCGATTACAAAATCCCCTGTTAGCATATTTCGAACTGCAAATCGTCTTTCCGAGCTGTTAGCTGGAAATGGAACGAACGATCATCTTATCAAATCCACTGATATCCTATTATATTGTATTAGTTTGGTAGAGCAGAACATTTTATTTAACACAGGTCATTTACTGTCCGCTTAGATCTGTGGAAACCTTTCTCTTTATTGGAAACATATTGGGGAAAGGTGTTATAATTATACGGTATATCATTTGATAGATAGAAAATACTACATGACTAGGACATACTTGTTTGAGATCAAATTTGCTCGGTGAAAGTGTATACTATGCAGATGACAAAATGATCTGATGTCTATTATGGTAGTTTAGTTTATTCGTTTAAATTGTAACACACTGTAAGTAGACCATGTGATCAATTAATGTCTTGTCTAGATTTTGTCAGAATAATTTGATTTTACGAAAATTAACGATACCTCCCTGGGAGGATCGTGGAACAAAAGAATTCAAAATATTTAAAGATAAATTAGGGATGTCAGAGGCTGGCAACTTAAATACATGAACGATCCAGTATTAATTTTATTTTTTGGGTATGTGTTTGTTGCTAAAACGAAGAATTCATTTCATGTTTGGAACAAAATGTGAACTTTAGGAAGTATATACCTGATAAAACAGAGATTGGACGTTCAATAACTTTCTGAGACAGTATTGTTTGAATCGCTAAAACAAAGGAAACTAAAGTTACTATCCTTTGGTAAGTTATAAAATTGAAATAAAAGTCCACACGAACTAATATTAAAATTTGACGTTTCGGGACCCTTCTCCCATTTTCAAAAACCTAATAAAATCTTTTACCGATACCTAGCAAACCTAACAAGGAAACTAAAATTAATTGGAGGGCTAAGTGCCCAAGTTGGAAATAACCCACATCAGAATCGCGTTAGTTACATTAGCACTTGTCACACTTCCTCAGAAATTCATTTCGCTCTCCAGACGGTGTTTTCAGCTTCGGCGATTCGCAGTTAAAGCAAAGACCATGGACTAATTTTTTGGGAGGAAGGGGAAGTTATTTCCAGGACTTAGAGCCAGAAGTGGTTATGTCCATTTTTGGTGAAATTGGATTTTACTCACCAAGTGGGGGTTTGAGAGGTAGATTTTAGTGTTGCAAGTGTCTATGCCATGTCTCTTCATTAACAAAAGCTATGGCATAGTGATATGGCATAGACACTTGTGATGCTAAAAATATACCTCACAAGCACCCACTTGGTGAGTAAAATACAATTGCGCCTGAAATCGACATAACCACTTCCGGCTCTAAGCCTTCGATTTACAGATAGGGGAACCGCAATCGAATCAAGCTAACGCAGGCCCAGATTTATTACAATTTTTTGGGAAAGGGAATAAAAGTATTTTCACTATCGGAGAGGAGACCCACGACTGAACAAAATCAGGGGGACCGTCCGCATTTCTTTCATCCTCCTTGGAGTCAAAAAACAAGTCCCAGAGCCCTAAGGACCTGAGGCTTTCAGTGGCAGCCTAAAAGACAGCAGTTATTTAGTAACGGTGCCAGATATTGCAATAGCGATATTCTATTATCGAATCAACGGCCAAAAGAGCTTGAGTGGGAAGGGGAAGGGTACAGGGAGCCGAATCGGTGACAGAGGCTTTGGAATACTGATGATCGAACTAGACAATTGAGCTCCCCTGCCTTCGAACTGAGCATTTCCCTCTTCCGAAGTTGTTCGATTTCCAATATCCAGTAATTTGCTATCTTGCCCCACAAATTGCAAGGGTTGCTCATGATCATTTAATAAGAAAAAACGATCCATTCTACAATGACATCGTTTGCCATGAGCTGAAACGCAGCCAAAATTTCGGATCATTAATTAATTTCAGCCAGTTTACAGATTTAAATCAGAAACTAATAAGGTATTTACGTAAATTGGATTTGGAATTAGGGATTGCTGCTAACTCATTCACACAGTTCATCGCATCATGAAAAAATGAAGCGGCTCATGATTGAAACTTATTGTTCGAATGCTCAAATAAATATCAACAATATTACAGTGAAGTGGTCTAAATTATGAGTGTACTAGTTGTTGTGCAATACCATTGTTCTGCAATAGCGAGTAGAGCGAGACCTGCGTTCGCTTGTTGTTTTGTACTACATTTGCTTAGTGGCACAGCGTTATAGACTGGTAGTTATTGTAAGGTCTGTAGTTCGAGTCCTGACGTTACTCTTTGTGTGTAGGTGCGTACAAATCTTTATATATGATAAGACATCAGCTCTGTATGAATATTTTGCATAGATAGGAACTCTAAAATAGTTGTAATATATATTGGAGAAATGCAGGGCAATAAAATTGTTTTCTTAGTAGTCACTAAAATAAATAAAAAAGATAATAAATGTAATTTTACAGAGTATCTTAGGCACAAGTACGTCTGCATATATATACATAATGATACAATACAAGTTATAATTTATTCGTACGGAATATTCTAAGTGAGTGAATGTTTATAATGTGACTGCCAGAAAAAAAAATGAAATGGTGAGTTTTTCGAAATTATCTTCAATTAAATAAATATGCAAGTTAAAATGATAGAGCAGAGGGAATAACAGGGTCTATCAGTTGCATTTTATGCGCATATTTTCCAATACGATTGCTCAATCCTCTGTACAAAAAAGCTGCGCAAAAACATTACCAATATATTATTGGAATTTCGTCATTTCGTTCATATAATGCCAAAAACTTATTTGCAATCTTTTTGCTTCAATTTTTTTGAACAAACGAATAATACGATTATTTCCCTGGAAATAGAGCATTATAATTTTGTGTTCATTCCGTAAGTTATAGCTACAATAGATCTGCTGCGGGAGAGCCTTCATCAAGAATTATTGCTCTGGAAAGAAATATTACATCGCAGGGTCGCTCTTTGTTGAGGAGCGCTTTCACCCAGCAGTAGCAACAAATTTGTTAGCGGGTGACATCCTTTTTCCTTATGCAAAACACTAAGTCCTTTTTAGCATTCTCTTCTGGCCAGCGCTGCGTTGAAAAGAACCGCTCAAGACGAGAGTTCAATGCAAATTAAGCAATGTCAAGTTTGAAGAAGACAAGGGAGTGCTGGGAGACTGAGGTTGGTAGGCCAGTATGCAAACTATGGCAGTGTTAAAGCAGGGTTGGCCAGTGCTTCAGCGTTGCGGAAAATGTCTTTTTTTTTCTTGAGTAAACAAAGGTTGGCAACTAGCGCTGGTCTCTGAGGAGGTCAGGGGGCAATCCACTCTGTTGCTGCAGGGATGTAAGCAGCCTGGGCAATCTAGTTCTTGCTGAACAA
Source organism: Parhyale hawaiensis (assembly GCA_001587735.2). Taxonomy (NCBI): domain Eukaryota; kingdom Metazoa; phylum Arthropoda; class Malacostraca; order Amphipoda; family Hyalidae; genus Parhyale; species Parhyale hawaiensis. The sequence goes on along the minus strand of LQNS02004412.1, from coordinate 1,226,815 downwards.
AAAAATATATATGTATCTGAGATTAAAAGTACGAGGGAGAAAATTTCACACCAATATTCTTTCCAATGTGAGGAGAAAAAGAACCTGGCTAGGAAGAGCAATTTGAAATGTACAGTAACCCTGATTTTTATTGCTGCCCTGAATGATATTTACGGTATTACAGAGCTTCTTACTTTGTACCTCCAACTAATAAACTTACTGTTGTTTTACCTGATCAGAAGGCAAGCTATGAAAGAACAAGAACAACAAACCATTAACGCCCGTGAACATTACGGGGTATTATTGGAGTCGTGCTGATTTACACAGAAGAAAATATGTTGGGCCTGCATATGCACGGTTGTATTCATTGCAAACCGTGGCTACTTAAACTTCACGAGAAAAAATTAAATTGTGATAAAATGCTACCCTTTTATTCAGAGATGGTATTTGTTACCAAGGACAAATTATTAGAAAATACGCTAAGACTGCATATGTACTGTTCGCATTCACCGAAATCCTAAGCTGCTATGAGGTAAGTATAAAAAAAAAATAGCGACATTCCAAAGGTACTTTAAGAATAAGATAAGAAATAGATAGGGATTTCAAAGGTACTTTGGAGATAAGATAAGAAATAGAGATTTCAAAAGTACTTTCTTCTTGACAGAGAACATTGGCTACTTAAGCCCCTGCCGACGACAGTCTTTTGTTCTGTGGTTTCTCTTTACAGTGTTCTATAATGTGGATTCTGTCTGTTTAATGAACAAACATATGCACTATTTTACAGTTCTTCATACAATATTTTATGCGAGCAAAAACTTTACTATTGCAACACTTGTTAAGTCAGTCACGAAAGACTATCGTGTGCCATGGGCTCTCCCATGACGGCTCCGCAAACCTAAGATACAATTACAAAGGCTCGATAGATAGTATGCATCGCTTAAACGAAGTTGGAAGCAGTCATAGAGAAGGCAGAAATAGTAAAATTTAATCCATTATTTAAATCAACTGTTAGCGAAGTATACTAACTGCGTCCTGAACTTGAAAGCTTTTCGGCAAGTTATGCTTAATGGAAGTTCAAAATCGTTTCTAC
>LQNS02004412.1:1139784-1153933 GCA_001587735.2 Parhyale hawaiensis | reverse complement strand
CTTTTAAATCGAAATTGTCTTATTAACATAAAAAAGAATAAAACTAATTGTAAATACAGATGTAATTAAGTACAAAAATTTGCTAAACGCGTTAATGTTATCAAATCACCTTTAAGGTAAGAAGAGACGATTGACAAATTATTTAAACCAAATGTAGAGCTAAAATATCAAAGTTTATCCCAGGTACATATACCAAAATATCACAACTGAATAATTCATTGTATAAGCAGAAACTAGGCTAACCTTCACAGCATAGGTTCCCAGGTTAGGACGTTAGGACTTAGGGTTTATAAGCAAATAAAAACGGTAGAATTAGTTGCATAGTATTCCAAAGTTAACACTATTATTCAAAACTCGTATGACCTCCCTGCGTCATAGAAATCCCTAATTGCATATGTTACAGAAACAACCAACAATAAAAAACAACATAACAAAAAAAATTTAATTGTTACAAAACAATCAAGACAATTGAAGCAGCTTGTCAAATTAAAAATCTAATAACATTATCGGCCCCTGCAAATTATCGTCTCATGTGGTGTATTTTCTTAACCATTATTATGTCATATTTTACATATATCTCATTGGTTTTCGTGTCAGCAAAGAAGTAATAAAATATACCGTACGTGCTTATTTTGTACTACAAAGAACTACAATATATTGAGAAGTCTGAAACTAAACATTCAATTCTAGGATAAACCCTAGTTAAGGCTTGTTCACACGAAGGAACTCTACGTATACAGCACAGAATATTTAATTGAAAACTCGCTCACCATAGGAAGCGTTAAAGAGATGCTAAACTCTACGGATATTGCATCGATTTTTTTACTATCCTTATCCGTGAAGAAACACTGGACATTTTCTGCAGTACAATATAATATTCATTAGAAACACCGTCTATAAATCAGCATAACTTTTTGAAATATATATATTATGTTTAGCTACGATATTAGTATCGATGTACATGCACGCATGATTAAACTTTAATGCAGTTTCTACATAATAACCTCACTGATATGTTCCACGGAATAATTGTATCACTGACAAACAACTTATTTCTGGAGGTTCAATGGCATTTAATGTATTTTAGAGAGGTGTACGTTGAAAGATAAGTTATTTCTACACGAACATATTAAACTGTGTTGAAAATTTCGCATAACTTCAACATTTTACATTTAAGCGAGGACAAGCCTTCCACGAATCCCTACTACACAGCAATTTAGGGTTCTTTAGGTTAGGAGAAATCGTAACTTCCATCAATCTTCTGAATATTGTCTTATTTCAATAAGGTAAGTTACTTTTTGTTCTCAGAATACAATATGTTTTCATGCATCCAAATAAAACCAAGAAAATAAATTACTCAGTGGGTACAAATTTAGACAAAATCTGCATCAAATGAAGAAACGTGATATATTTTTCAGCGCATTGCTGATTTGAGATTCACAAAGCATGAAGTGTATTATTTTTAAAGTAAGATATGCCACACTGAATTTATTATCATCCGCGAACGAAGTGAAAGAGGTGGTAATGTTTTCGTTGAAGATTTAAGTATATATATATATATATATTTAACATTGGTGTAGGTGGGCAACAGTTCATTAATCAAATATGTTTCGTTAACTTAGATGACATTCCGTTTTTATTCTTTTCACTTCGAGCTTTTCCAGCTTGCGAAAAGCTTCTTTTATTTCAGGCGGACATTTACGAAGGGCAGTAAAGGAAAGCCATTTGGCTAAAACAGTCTTTATAAAATCCATTACGTTTCGGGTCACCAGCACCCATACTCAAGCTCATTTGTAAAATACTGTCTGGTTAAGAGTTGCACACGCTTCTATGCTAATCGGTGGGATGCCAACTAGGGATATATTTGCATACATATTTGTATTTTTGTATTTCTGTCCACCCAAAAAGTGGTCGAAAGAGATGAGCAATCTTTATAATTTTTTGTAGAAAGTTTGGTGGGTTGACCTAGATGTGACCCATGTCAAAAAACTTGGCCTAGCTGGCCATAAAAAATGACGGCAATGAAATTTGTTCTCCACCCACACTCCCAATAACAGGTGGAAGGAGTTGAGGTATGTTCATTGTTTTTTGCGGGAGTCTTGTGAGTTGCTCTCGATATGACCCATGCTAAAAAACTAGGATTAGCTGGCCATAAAAAATGACGGCGGTGAAATTTGCTCTCCACCCAAAACATGTTAAAAGAGTTGAGTCATGTTCGTGTTTTTTTTGCAGGGAGTCTGGTGGGCTGTCCTTAATGTGGCCCATGCCAAAAAACTACGATTAGATGACCATAAAATATGGCGGCGATGAACTTTGCTCTTCAACCATAAACAGGTAGAAGGAGTTGAGCTATGTTCATGATTTCTGCAGGGAGTCTGGTGGGTTGTCCTCGGTGTGACCACGTCAACGAACTAGGATTAGCCGGTCATCAAAAATGATGGCGATGAACTTTGCACCCACCGCGGTCGATGGTCTTACGCCACGAGGCGTTTCAGCTTCTCGATTAAATCACTCATTCCGTCATTGAAAGTCTTAACGACAATCAAGGATATTTCAGAGTGACTCACGCAATATTTTTTATTTTTCCGAATTTAGTCACTGTGTATCAATGTATTTCACCGATTTTGAGTCAAATTAAGAGCAATTTTTGTTTTAGCGGATGAGGTGACTTGAGGTTCATTTACTTCGGCAAATTACGTAACTTAAAGTTTATATGTTTCAGCAAATTATGTCACTTTACGTTCATGCATTTCAGAGAAAATTAGGTCGTTTTAGATTCCTTTATTTCATAGAATTAAGGCGCTACACTTTTCATTTATATCGCCAAATTAATTCACTTTGGTTCTAATTATTTTATCGAATACAGTAATTTGAAGTTCGTTTATTTCAGTGATCTAAATACATTAAGGTTCGCATATTTCACCGAAATAAGACACTTTCGCTTCATATACCTAAGAGAATTAAGATACTTGACGCTTATTTCTATCAGGAAATTAAAACATATTCTACTCTCCCACAAGGTCAAATCCGTAAGAAAGTGACGCTGCACTACTTTTATTAGCATTTTTATGTTAAGTACAAGGCAGAACTGTCGCTGTACGCCTCCCAATTGCTGCAGCTTCCCGCAAAAATTGCCGTTAGAGCGATAGAGAATTGCCCCTGGGGGGCCTTTGTTCACTGCCACGCGCCAAAGTGAGGAAAGATTGGAAATGGTGGCATTCCCGCGAGGTCTTCAAGAAATCTCACTAAGTTCAGAGTGGAAGCTCGCTCTGATTGAAGCCGCTTTGTGTGGCAAGGAATTGTGCTGTTACTTCTGCTCTAATGGAGTTGAATTACATGCTTCTAAGTCTTGTTCTCGAGAGTATATGAAGACCTTCAAAAGAACTCCCTGACATGGTGCATTATTACGGTGCGAGAGTTTGCGCTTCTAGAGAAACGAGAAGAGTTTGCTGTGCTCTTGTAAAACCTGATTCGGCAGTCAACAAAATTGTGCTCCAGACTTATCTTAAAATACCTAGTTAAAAACTGAAAAGTTCAGTAATATAACGCAGAAAAATGTCGCTTATTTTTTTGCAAATTTGGATGCGTTCGCTGTATTTCCTCAGTAATAATTAATTCATTTTTTTTATTTTCCCATTTGATTCTGTATCTCCTAAGTAATTTTCCTAAACAAAAACAACTTGAAGTTTTTCATAGATACCTATGGCATGTAACGATGTTAGAGTGATTCTCACTGAATTAATTGTAATACCTTAAGTAAATTACAAATTCCCCTCTTGGTAATATTTTGATGTGCAAACTTTTAGGTACGGCAATATTTTTTACCTCAGCAAATAATCAGTACAATATATATCGTTGACTGTATGTGATATTTACCGTAAGTAACCTATTGGATGCAAATTACTATTTCAAATGGGTTACGCGATACTCAAATAGATTTACGACCCACATATGGCTTTTCTTGGCAAAATTAAATACGTCATTGTAACTGAAACATGACGTTAGCTGGCATTTTTCACGGTAATCGCAACGGCTGCGAGATTTTGAAACAAACTCGCCACGCTCATTTTTCCCCAGCTTAGATACGCGGCTGTAGCGCGAACATTAATGTGACGCGTCTCCACATAGAGGAGCTTGGAGGATTAGGGGAAATTTCCAAAAAAGAATCTGAAACGTAAAATAATTTACTGGCATAGGATACGATCTCAAGCTACTAGCAGGGACATAACAGTTAACTATATTTACGAGAATTACAATCGGCGATATATGGGCAGCCCAAAGATTATTGTAACTCAAGAGTCTTCTTGTCTTGGCAAAGCCACTGTGCCACGACCTCGACCAGTAGTCCGCAACGGTTCGACCGAGCACGTACAACCTTCTAGGGCATGCACTGTCACCCACACGGGGCACAACCTCCACATGTCGCTACTCGCTCACATATAACAAACCCTGGGCCAGGGTTACGAACGTTATAATACTGTAAGACTTACTGTCTTGTAACCTATAACACCTTTGCGATATGAGAGAAATGCGATTTATGATCCTTTCTTTTGGAGTTATAGAGAATTAGACACTGAAATAACAGTTCGCCCTCTCCTTTCTCGTAGTCTCCCTTCCCTTTTATTCGACGATTCAAATTTTTGCAGTTCGATATTTGCTGAAATAGTAATTTTATTTGTTTCTCGGGGCAATTGCCCTAACATTAAATTATGCGTGATTTTTTGGGAAACGTAATCGCATTGATTTACTTAAGTTTCCTAAATTTATTTACAAACATTGAAGTTGTAATTGCGACTTCTGAAAAAGTATCACAAACGAATCAGAGGCTGCATAGACACAGACTGCCTAGCAAGCTCTAAAATAAAAAAAATCATATATACAGCTATATCAAAAACCACAAGACTGGATATTTTCAAAACATCCAGTAGACTGCGAGGTCTTCTTTAGTATTGCAAGTGCATCGCAAGATGGAGCAATTTCTTTAAAAGTTCTTAACGCAAGAATACCGTGCAATCGCAAGCAGAGACAGCGGCTGGCAGAGCGCTCTGAAAATATTGTTTTGAAAGTCGCATTCAAGCTCTTGGAGCAAAATTAATTCAGTAAATGTCATTATTGCAGTTTAAAATATTTTCAGAATTGCATTTTCTTCAACTGTAAGTGTACTGTATGAGAAACTCCAAGTATCTACAGCTGATACGTTGGTGTTGTAAAGATACGTACAGCTGATACGTTGGTGTTGTAAAGATTGAAGCAACGAAGCTGTATTCATATTGTACGGATTTCAAGCAAGAAGAGCATCCAGATGAAGAGATAATGATCCAATTTTCACTATCTTCTGCTTTGAGCTGGTCAGTCCATAACGTCCACTCCTACTCCCTGTAAAAAGGACTTAACAACTTTCGCCGTGTGGCAGGGAGCGTTATCGACTCAACGAAACAAAATTCGTGCGATTACGATTGGTGAAAACTCTTCCTTTTTGAATCGACATCGCACGTTGCCTTGACTTACGAGGTGCTTATGCTCTGTCAATGAGCTTACAAGTTGTTACCGCTAGATACAACAGTGGCGGGGCTTTCCAAGCTCGTATCTAGCTCGACAAATGCGGACCCACGTCACTAGGACAGACAAATGTGGAAACAGAGACAAGACACTCGCAACTACCGCTGTAGTGTTTCTTATATAGGCAACTTCTGTTTACGCTACAGCGAGCCGTAGACAAACGAGATTCCCAAAGGTTTCGGTGATGCCAAACAATCCTTCCTATAAGAGAAAACAGCATAGAACTCGCATTGCCTTAATTAACGTCAGGCCTCATTTTCACGACAATCTCAAAAGACTGCGGGATGCTGTAAAGCCCACAGTAGACGATAGTCTTTTGTCCTGTGTTTCCACTTCACCGCGTTCGAACGCGTTGCTGTGTCTATGTAAACAAGAATAAAGAACGCTACTTTTTGAGGCGGCATTCGCTAAAACTTTCAAAGAACCCAAGACGCTGCACTAGCGACACGGGCTAAGCTTTAGAATACGACGGTATATTTTATCAGAACTTTTGGTAGATACACAGTCGTGTTTGAAGGATAGCGCGAAATGTTCGAAGGAGGTGAAGTGAAAACACAGGACAAAAGACTATCGCCTGCAGCTGGCTTAAGGGCTCTATGGCGCCAGACAATCCCAGGCTTGGCTTAAGGTCTCACACCACAAGCAACGATAATTCTGCAACGCCAACGCTGCCTCCCCGACCCAACTTTGGGTAAACTTTGCGGTGACAGACCATCAGCCTGTGTTGGCGGCCTTTCTTGGTCCCAGTTGGTGAGTGCGGCAACTTCGGGACATCTGTTTCCAGCGTTGCCATCCGTTGCCGTAAGTCGCCACTCGTCAAAACTTGTCAGTGTATACAAGTTGCCTTCAGTCGTTGTAAGTAGCCACTCGTCCAAACTTGTTGCCAGCTTGTACATGTTGTCACTGACTGCCGCAAGTTCCTACTAATAGCAAACGACCGAAAGAATTGGACTGTACACCAAGAAGCACCAACCGTAATATGAATTTCAGGGTATTAATCGTATCAAATTTCATTGAAGAGTTAAATAAAATGCTGGTTTCCCGCTTTAAGCGACCGACATCGACACCGTTTTAAACTTAGTTCTTTAGTACCTGCCTTCTATATGATAGGTTTGATAGGTTTATTACACACAGATACATTTGATACATTACAAGACTGGTAAAGTAGTACTATACACTGTAGAACAATGCATCTGCGTAGCCACTGAAAGTTTAACAAACTTTTTGGGCAACACTAAGCAAAAGCTAATACAATAGCATGACGTATTCTTTAAAACTATTTTTAAAACACAATCGGAAATTGGATCTATTTTCCTTCATTATCTTATCAGAGCCATATTTTTTTTTAGAAATTTGCCATGGTTTCATAATGATGCTCCTGTGCCTGAGGAAAATCTATTAGGCTCTCATTTACGATATACAGAAATATAGACACACATTAGCAGTCTATAGTAAGGCTATAGTCACCACATAATTTCTCTAAAAACCATCTTAGTCAGCAAATGCCTCAGTTAGCAGCATACTAAGGTTAAAAAATAGGCCTATTGTTCAATACCACTGTGTGTCGTATTTACTGTAATTTCTCTTAGTGAAGAAGGAATCGTAATAGACACAATGCTCACCTTATGGAAACAACTGATACTGCCCAGGATTGAATACTGTTCACCTCCTTGAATGCCAAGCAAACGGAAAGACATAGAGTGCCTCGAAGCTGTCCAGCGATCGTTCACTGCCAAAATCCGGGGCATGCAAGATTTAAAAATATTCTAATAGTTTCGTGGTCTGAGGGGCGAGGTTATTCAACAGAATGCCTCGTCACCTTCGAAATGTTACTGGTATAGAGACTGTGAAATTTAAAAACTTACTGGACGCATACTTACTGAAAGTGCCAGATAAACCTGCTGTAACCGGCTACGAGTACTGTGTCGATAACTCGCTGTCAGCCATTCCTCTGATCGAGGACAGCAGCATCACCGCTGCACAAGATGGGTGGNATAGAGACTGTGAAATTTAAAAAACTTACTGGACGCATACTTACTGAAAGTGCCAGATAAACCTGCTGTAACCGGCTACGAGTACTGTGTCGATAACTCGCTGTCAGCCATTCCTCTGATCGAGGACAGCAGCATCACTGCTGCACAAGATGGGTGGCGTGCATAACGCCACCTGGACTTCGTCCGAGGTATCATTAAGGTAATCAAGATAAGGTAGCACAACATATGTTTATGAATCACTCTATGGAATGCATCACCTCTCGGGGTTATGCATCTTATGCACTTGGAGCGCTGCTGCAGCTTAAGCCTCTCAGTAAACAAATACTCTATGTATTTTCAACTCATATTCCTTTCAGACCACGGTCATAAATTGTTATCTTAAGTGGCATTATGCTCTGTTAGCATATAAGTGTGGACTTTACATTGACTTACGTCCCACAAACATCACGGTCGTAAATTGTCATCTTACATGACGCAGAAGTCTCACGGCCAAAAAATGTCTCAACTATGACCCAAGTCCCATGACATCACCGCTAGGAATTGTTCGGTCAAGCGATTCNCTCTGTTAGCATATAAGCGTGGACTTTACATTGACTTACGTCCCACAAACATCACGGTCGTAAATTGTCATCTTACATGACGCAGAAGTCTCACGGCCAAAAAATGTCTCAACTATGACCCAAGTCCCATGACATCACCGCTATGAATTGTTCGGTCAAGCGATTCTCATGTCCTCTCGAGATGCAAATGCCGCCTTAGCAGCTATGACTTATTTCCCATGAACTTCATAATCATGAATTGTTATTTTAAGGCGGCATAAATGTCCTCCCAGTCAGCAAAGGCCTTAACTATGACCTATGTCCCATGAACATCACTCCCATAAATTCTAAAGTCACATATACATGTCCCGCTAAGTACACCGGAGCACCACTTCTCCACCTCATAAAGCATTGATGCGGTCGATGGCCTGTGCGGTGGCTATCATTTGTCAGCAGCAGGCGCGTAAATCTTTTCCGACCATAGCGCCTTGGCCGTGAGGCGTGATGATACGGCACCTGAGCCTTACGGGGTGATGATACGGCGCCTGAGCCTTACGGGGTGATGATACGGCGCCTGAGCCTTACGGGGTGATGATACGGCACCTTAGCCTTACGGGGTGATGATACGGCATCTTAGCCTTACGGGGTGATGATATGGCGCCTGAGCCTTACGGGGTGATGATACAGCGCCTGAGCCTTACGGGGTGATGATACGGCATCTTAGCCTTACGGGGTGATGATATGGCGCCTGAGCCTTACGGGGTGATGATACGGCGCCTGAGCCTCATATACAGCGTTAATACCGACACGTCCGTATTATCACCATGTGACGATGATGTGCACTATATTCTATCGATCGATTCATCATACGGTACTGTGAGCAGGTAGTCAAATGACCCGTACACAGTACGCCTCTTAAAATCTGCAATCATATTCAGACCGACATGGCTAAGGAAGTTGCTCCTAGTCTTTGGCTCGCTCTAATTCATGGAACTTTATGCACAAGCTGCAATTTGAAAACACTTTTACCTCAACGTTATTATGCACACATAGAACTACCTATATGACGTAACGAAATACTTCAAAAAGAAATATGTTGATTTTGAGGACTAAAAGCAAGTTCTTTGCTGCAGATATACTGTAGTACATATGCCAAGGTCTTTTGTTTCACAGATCCACACTGTAGGCATATGGTCAATATATGTCATATACTTACTTCAACGGAAGTGTTCATGGAATAATGCAATATATATATATATTGTTTATTTACCTCCGCCTAGGAGGTTATGCTTTCGTTGGATTTGTCTGTCTGTCTGTCTGACTTTCTGTCTGTCTGTCATCAAGATAACTCAAAAAGTTATGGTCCGATTTTGACAAAATTTACATGGATTGTTAGGTATGTTAAGAGAAACAGATGATTACCTTTTGGTGAAGATCCGTCCATCCGTTTGTTTGTTTGTTTGTCTGCCTCATTTTTCTCAATGCTATAACTCAAAAAGTTATTGACGGATTTTTATGAAATTTACAAGAGTTGTTAACTATATTATGAAAAGTAAATGAGTAAATGACAAAATTTTTGTAACAATCTGTTAGTTTGTTCATTCATTTGTAACTGTTCTTAATTTAATGCTTGTTAGCACAATAACTCAAAAAATAATGAAGGGATCTTTATGAAATTTGTAAGGGTTAGTAATGTTAAAAGGCAAAAATAATTAAATATTGGTGCAGATCGGTTTTTTCACTTGTATATCTGACTCATGTATGTCATAATGATTGTTAACTCAAAAAGTTATGAAGGGAACTTCAAAAAAATGACTGAAGCTATTAACACTATTGAAGGGCTCAAATGATTAGATTTTGGTTGATACAAAGAAACTCGGTTTCAGAACCAATTTTAATTTTTCGGAACCGTTGCCTTGCTTGGCAGAGGTATGCGCCCTGAGAGTGCTCGAATTTATTGTGTTATGGAATCCTAAATTCAAAGCGAGGACGTAAGATAGCACAGAAAATCACAAGACAACGCTTAGAATGCCAAAATGCACTGTTATAGCACATAAACTAAGGGATCGTCCTGCACCACTACAGCGAGGATTTAATTTGTTGTCTCTGGCCACTTTCAATGGAATCTCTCAACCTTAAAGGCTGCGCCGAGCGATACCGAATAAGACACTTATAACTGTATAGCCAGTTACGGTCCTAAAGCAGTGTTCGATTAGTGAATAATTCATTAAAAGAAATTTCTCAGGATATATCCATGACCGCATAGTACCGACGTCTTACGTTTACGTCAAAAAATTCAATTCAATATACCGTGTAACGGAAAACCCCAGGCAGCAATCATATCTTATATTAATATTATTATGAAATTGGGATGTTATTTTCGTGTTATATATTAATACTGGTAGGTTATTATCATCTTATTTTGATATGACAACGTAATTATTTGTTTGTTGTGTTTATATGTTATTCTATGATAATATTACTCATGCATCACCATTACCTCCTAATATTGATTTAATATTCACCAAAATCTTAATTTAACGTTATTCCAGATATTAAACTGATGTTTCAGATTAACAAGTAAAATATACCTCTTCAGCATGAAAAAATATTAAATTTAATATTAAAATAATATTTTAGACTAACAAATAAATTATACCGGCCACGCCTATAACTTGGTTGAGTCACCGCTTGAACTCATATTTCACACTTACGTTTATTTTCTAATGTTGTCCACAATATACGAGAGATAAACAATCGAATGTGTAATTTTAACTAGTATCACATGAAGTTTACATCTGTATATGTGCAAACCTACTGTAATGTATAGAATTGAGTACATATCTTGAATCTGATCATCCGTTGTTTGACATCTAAAGCGGAGTCCAAGGTGCCTTTGCAAATACGGTCAGAGATAAAACAGGCAAATAACTTTGTTTATGCCTAAACCTCTCATACCACGTTTTTCTGGTAGAACAGGTTTACGCCTGAGTGGGTAGAGTGAGTAACTTGTCCCAGGAAAAACCTTAACGGAACTACACGGTCTGCCATAGTCTGGCGGGTAATATTTTAATGTTGGTAAATAATAAAATAACATGGACATCATAACCTTAAAATAACATAATCAAAATGTCATAAAACAATATTTCAGTATTACTGTAACTAATATTAAAGATAAGCATAATTTGACAGTTATTAGAAGATAATATTTTACTAAAACTAAGATAACATTAGAAATATTGTTTCAATATTAGTTCATTATTTCATCGTAACATCTAACATTATGCAACAATATTATTATAATATTTCCGAATAATGTTATCCTAACATTGAAATAATCGCATAAAAAATAATGTCATATCAGCATTGGGATAATATTACTAATGTTACATCATAACATAATTTTTGCTACCTGGGACAGTATATGCGCAAACAATTTGTTGGTAATCTATACTCGCTAAATAAATACAGAGATGAGCTAATTTTACTCATACAAGTTATTCATAATTATGCTTCGAGATTAAAAAAAAGGGGCACGTTGGAGCTATAATTTTCGATTTTTTATTATGTGTTATTTCACGCAAGATTGTTTGAACAAGATTCAATGAGCTATATCATTGCATCGAACTCTAATGTAGTATTTATACATGCAAACAGCATATTTAACTAATATAAATGTTGCTTGATATCTGGGTTGGTTCATTTCTTAGCAAAAATTAAGAGACACATATATATTCTTGTATTTGTATTTGGGATGTAAGCTAGGGGACGCTGGTACGTTACTCCGTCAATGCACCCCTGTGCAAGGTTAGGTAAGGCAAGACCATGTTTTGCTAGATCCTAAATGTACATTCTTTGGAAAATATACCATTTGGGACGGGAACAGAACCCATCTTTGCCTTACCTAATCTTAATAAGCGAGAGTTTATTGTATTGGGATGTACTCGGTGGCGGAGCTGGTGCTGGCCCTTTCAAGAAATGTTGAAGAAATTTGTGCAGTTAATCTCTCTCGAAACGACGTTCTGAAGACTGTAGACCTTTGAATTTTGTGTATTTAGGGTAGAAACGTTAGAACCATATGGAAGACAAGCAACCGTGAGCTCCTTGTAACCGAGATGTTTTTCCTATATTATATAGATTTTGGCCCCTAACTTAACTAGCACCAAAAGCTTAGTCAAAATAAATATAAGCCTATTTGTGTCTCATTATCTGCTGGTAATATGTACAGTTATTGTGAAGGTGATATGCATGGTATACAAGTATAATAACCACTCCCTCATGCCATTAATGAGCACGGACATCAGCAGCAAACTATACTAGGAAACGAACAAGGTTCCTATTATTATTATTAAATTATTCCCTTTGGACGGCGATTTTCAATATATATCTTTGTCTTAAGCTGATGAATGCAAAATTAGACTTTTTATCATCAGTCTGCTATGCCCTTGGCATCAGCACAGAACTTGGTTACAACAATCAAATGCGCATAAGTGCCGTGATTAAATTTGTCTTTTTTCGCTCCGAACACTCGAGGTCACTCTCATTATTTATTAATGCGCTGATTGGCCCCATAATTAGGAATGTGCTAGCCACATGTGGCGTTAGTGGCACCATCTGTGGCATTGATTAGCTGCTGGCCTCCAGGCGCGCGTGCCGTGAAAGGTGCTCATGAAACTGAAAGAAATGTAATATTGGTGGCCATAATAACCTTCTGAGATAGTTCTAAACGAGGCACAGTGCACCTGACCATCAGTGCACCTGACCATCAGTGCACCTGACCATCAGCGCACCTGACCATCATTGAACCTGATCATCAGTGCAGCTGACTGTCAGTGCACCTGACCGTCAATGCACCTGACCGTGAGTGCACCTGACCGTGAGTGCACCTGACCGTGAGTGCACCTGACCGTGAGTGCACCTGACCGTGAGTGCACCTGACCATCAATGCACCTGACCGTGAGTGCACCTGACCATCGGCACCTGACCGTCAGTGCACCTGACCATCAGTGCACCTGACCGTCAGTGCACCTGACCATCAGTGCACCTGACCATCAGTGCACCTGACCATCAGCGCCCCTGACCATCAGTGCACCTGTCCGTCACAGCACCGGTTGGTCATAAAAGGACATCTCGCATAAATACACTTTCATCGGCCACACTAACTCCTCGACAGAGAATACATTCCGCTCGCCTGCCAGATCTCCGATCGGTAGAACCAAATCAGTTGAGCGAGGCCAATTCCGCTTCCGCGAGATATGGCCATCCTCCGTCACGCGCTGCCAAATATTTAAGGGATATTTTATTGTATTAGCAATGCCTTTATGTATGCAGAACACTGTAGCGAAAGTGGTGCTATATAGGTAACACTCACCCCCGCCGCAGCAGTGTCTGTTAGGAGTGCTGTGCCTCGAATGCCGGAGCCAAACTATGGATTTACACAGACAACCTGTTGCAAGGATGCGAGACTCGGAACGACACAACGAGCGACCAGTTGGGTGTACAAATCCATATGTGGTCTCGGCATTAGACTGTTGTCGTCGAGGTTCTCCAGTGATTTGGCGTGTGACCTTCTACAAGGATTCTAAATTTAATCTGCAAGCGATTAGCGTCGGACTGTCACACTTGTATAAAGTGTAGCCGTAATAGAAAGTTTTAAGCCTTTGAAAAGAAGGAGTTGAAGGAGTTTCGTCATCAATGGGTACAAATACATTGTGGTTTTCCTCTACTGTAAATAGCACACACTTGCAAAAGAATTTTAGTTTTAATTCCCTCCATGTTTGGAGAGACGTCCGAAACTTAACTAGCGGCCCTTGTTGAGTTAACTGAATTTTATGGCAACAATTTTTGACATTTTCTTGGTAAACTCATCGCTGTGTTGACGACTGCTCAACAATACAATCGGACGATCAGCAGAGGAATCTAGTTCATTTGACCTAGCGTGTGTACCAGCCTTTTTGAAAGAGCTTTTGGCAACACTAAGAAATCTCGTAAAGATTTATTTTTTATTAAGGACAAAGCTGGTCCCGAAAGAAATGAAATTTGTTGCAAATAGTACAC
>LQNS02004412.1:1116785-1139723 GCA_001587735.2 Parhyale hawaiensis | reverse complement strand
TAGCGTGTGTACCAGCCTTTTTGAAAGAGCTTTTGGCAACACTAAGAAATCTCGTAAAGATTTATTTTTTATTAAGGACAAAGCTGGTCCCGAAAGAAATGAAATTTGTTGCAAATAGTACACCGCATATATACAGTGCACTGTAATTTATTATCATAATCTTAACAGTTCTTAAACTTCTACAGTTACAGAAAGTAAATGAAAATATTATAATCATCCGCTATGGTATTATTTTTAACCAGATATGGATAAAAGGGACTGCCTCCATATTATTTGAATATATACTACCACAGGTTCGAACCGGCGAACTTGAGAGTCAATTATGTATTACAGAAGCTCTAGTCTGCTGCTACTGCAGGTCATAACTATTATTATGATGATTGCCATTATTATATCGGTAATTATTATCATTACTCTTTATAACTGAACCAAACTAAGCACAGCATGACTACATGCTTGCGTAACCGACAAGTGCAGGAGTCCCGTAACCTTCGCCTGCGAAAGTTACAGGTCTTGTGTTATTAGCTTTCCACTTGTTGGCAGTTCTCTTTGAGTTAATATATTATTTGAACATCAGACCCACATTTGAACATCAGACCCACATTTGAACATCAGACCCACATTTGAACATCAGACCCACATTTGAACATCAGACCGACATTTGAACATCAGACCCACATTTGAACACCAGACCCACATTTGAACATCAGACCCACATTTGAACATCAGACCCACATTTGAACATCAGACCCACATTTGAACATCAGACCGACATTTGAACATCAGACCCACATTTGAACATCAGACCCACATTTGAACATCAGACCCACATTTGAACATCAGACCCACATTTGAACAGGGACACCAGCCATCGCGGTGCTGCAGGTCACCTGTCAGTCAACTTTTGAATATTAACGACGCAAAATATTTTGCCTGAATGTAGGTCATTATTTAAATCAGGCTGGTGCGCGGGCACCACTGAATTACGGAATGCGTTGCTTTTGAAATCAACACCCAGCCAAACTGAGGGAAAGGAAATTATAGTTTTCCGAAATAATTCTTTGATTCTGAACTTGTAGTTCATTAGAGTATAATGTGTTCACTTATGAAATTTAATATATTTGTATATGAGATCCAGTGCAGTGCGTATCCAAATTCTTACTTCATCGCATGTATTATTTTCTGAGGAGCCAAAAGCACGTGAATTTCATACAAACTACAAACTGAAACATCGTTATTGCCTAATCCCTAATCATAGGATTTCAGATCAATACGACTGTATGAGAGAAATGCGAGTTCTCTTCTTTTCGTTATGTGAATCAGTAAGGGGAACAAAGATGTCATTGAAAATAAATAAATTGTCAAACCATTATTAATGCATGATTTGTGTTACCAGTGTTAGCAGTGTACAGGATTTAGTTTTAGTATTCCTTTCTATACTGTGATCTTTGAGGGAAAAAATCCGTTCAAAAACTCTTCTAAGGCATCATTATTCATCCTTAATCCGTTCTGCCGATATTAGCGCTTTACAGTACAGGATTTATTATTATTTATTCCTAATGGTGTAGTTGTCGTTTAGCTTACAGAAATTTCTTTCACATATTCCCATACCACATGAATACATTCCGAAGCTGTTACCCCGATTATGCCTTTCGATGTATGCCACAAATTGAACTGTTTGCCATCAAAGAGCGCATTGCACAAAAAATCCATTGTTTTGTGCTTTGGCCAAAGGAAAGCAATTTGACGCAAGCTTGTTTGGATGCAAAAGTTTCTCGGCGGCTGTCGGGACAAAACACATTTTGAGCAATTCCGAACACATGAGAGAAACAAAGCGACCGCTTTCTCTGAGTAGCTGGTAACAAGCAGCTGGATATTTGTAACTAATGTACCTGGCTACTTTTATGAAGCTACGGTTAGGTTGCGTTAGTTCATAAATAAATTATCTCGGGGTTAGGACCATAAATGTACGGGATGTAAAATAATGTTTTCCGACAGACAAACTAACTCATTTTACTAACTTGCTACCTATCATTAGGTGGTTAGGAGGCAAGGCCTGGTTTCCTCTAATTACCTCCGCCAAGGAAGTTGTGTTTTCGTGGGGTCTGTTATACTGTCTGTCTCCAAGATAACTCAAAAAGTTATCGACGGGATTTGCAGGGATTGTTAAGTACTTATGTCAAGAAGAACGGAAGATTAATTTTTTTGTGAAGATCCGCTCGTTTGTTTGTTTGTCTGCCTCATTTTTCCTAATGTCATAACTCGAAAAGTTTGGGACGGATTTTTATGAAATTTGCACAAGTTGTTAGGTATGTCACGAGGAGTAAATGACCAATTTTTATGGTGATTTGCTTGTTCTTTCGTTAGTTTGTCGCTGTTTTTGATTTTATGCTTGTTAGAACAATAACTCCAAAAGTTGGGAATGGCTCTTTATGAAATTTACACAGAAGTTGTTGGTAATTCTGAAAAACATAAATGAGTAAATTTTGGTGATAATCGGTTGATCTGTTTGTGAGCTTAACTAATGTTTCTCAGAATATTTGTCAGAAGCATAACTTATAAATTAGTGAAACTCTTAATACTGTTGAACGGCACAAATGATTAGATTTTGGTGTTGATACATATAAATGATGGTCTCAGTACCAATTTGAATTTTTCATTACCTTTGCCTTGCTTGGCGGAGGTATGCACTCTAAGAGTGCTCTAGGTACCTAATGTTACAACGCGTTTAATAACATTAAGTGTCAGATTGAAAAAATGTACACAACCAGTCCTTGCCCTCCTAAACTGACCGATGATAGACTTTGTACAAAAGAACCTTAGGAGGCATGCGTGAAACAAAACAACGATCTTCTCTCAGAGTTAGCAGTGAGTTTTTGAATATTTATCTCAGTAATCTGTCTATAAATTCTCCTTCATTTTGAAAGATTGTCTATAAACGTAAAGTAGCACTTTCAGAATACTGTTCCGTGTTTCCGGGAATAGGCAATGTATTCCTACGATAATTTATGGTACACATAGCAGTCAAGGTATTAAGAATCATACTTCTGTAAACTTTACGGTACTCCGAGCTTGCCTATTCAGTACTCTGAAGAACATATTGGGGAACTTTAATAGAAATGTTAGTTACTATTTTACTCTTGCTTACTGATTGTTAGCTTTTTATTTTTGGTTTTATGAAAAAAATTTTTTCTTCTAATATCGTTAAACTGAATTGTCCATCATCTATGAAAGTGAATCTTCATTCTACGGCATACCAGAAATTTCACGCACCGAAGGACGTTGTTTATAGGAGCAAGGTAAAAATTTAGGCAGGATGCACTGACAGGCAAGAGCATTGGTGTCCAACAGAACAGTTCGATTATGTTTTTAATGGTATCATATTTATGGTATTATTGGGTGAACTTAATGAATAATCAAAAGGGCAATTCGGGCACGTTTTCAATAGTTGTATTTTTACGAAATTATTAGGTAAAATAAATGAAATGCCAAAATGACAATTCGGTCATGTTTCCAATAGGTAGATATATTCCTACAGAATTAAGCATTGATGCGGACGGTGAAAATTTAAGAGACCCACGGGAGTAAATATCCCTGTTGCTACCCATGACCTAATCGAAAAAAAAGCCACAACAAGGGGCAAGTTAAAAACAAAGCCATTGCGTAGGGTACAAGCAGTACCAACGTGATATGCAGTTGTCTACATTCCTATCTCTTGGTCCAATTAAGGATAGCTCCATAATTAGCCTCATGATGAAAAGAAAGAACGAAAGAAAAAAAAGTGATTTTCTCATATGGATGCAGTGCCCAACAAATTAATTTGGGCGCAACACCCTGATGTATTTATCTTATCAGTAACATCCTTAAAGCAAATACATGGGAGAAGATTTAAGATACATTAATGGTAAGTGTGCATGGAGTGATAGTAGAAGTACAATTTGCTGACTAGTGCAATAAGTTCCATATTTCCGTAGCAGTGCCCATGAAGTGAGCGTTACGAAGCCATTGCCGAAACTTTGTCACGTGACCAAAGTACCTGAGTATCCGTAGCGACGCCAAGATAGCTCTCATTTGGGGCAATCGAATATGTCACTCGTGAACAACCCTCCCAAAAAAAGGTAGAAATGTTAATTTATATGCATGTGTATTTTTGCATTACCCAAAACTAAATAATAGATAAATATGAGGCTAGAAAACACAGGTCACAATATGAAAGCAATGCCAAAAGAGACAACTCAACGTGGCTACTACGACAATGTATTAGCATAAATTACTGAAACTTTAGAGCCCTCTTCTATGTATAGGGTTACGCGGAAAAACCAGCGTTTGTAACCGATGCAAATACACATAAAATGTGACTGTCACTCGAAGAGAGAAGACCCTTTAGTACATGGATAGGTCAATGTTACTTTTAACTCTAACTCAGTTTTTTGCAATTTCATTTACTTACATAGGTTGAATGCTCATTTGAAGACTTTTTTCATGAATAACCTTTTTTGGGCAGATGCTCAGTTTTCGAGATATTTGACATAGAAATTCCCATTGTTTTCCTATGAGAGAAAGTTACCAGCACTATTAGAGGCTTGTTGGTGACCCCGTAGGAACCGAATCTAAACTTACCTAGCCTTGCTTGACCTAACCTTATCTAACCTAACCTAACATAACCTAACCTTACCTTACCTAACCGATTCTCAATAGGTAGGCTACCTAACTGCTGTTCATTTTTACAGAATTTCGATAGCGGCTAATTTTTTCAAGTTTTCAAATGCTCATTTTTTCTACATCACCATTTATCAGCTCTATGGAACCTTTCATCAACCAAGTGACCATGAAAGGGGTCTTGTTTGTGATGCTTTGCCTTCGGGACATTTTTCACGCGTTCAGTAGAGGGTTAAGTCGCACGTTTCTACGAGACGGCGCAGCACAGTAGAATCGTACACAGTTTGGTGTAATTGATTTCATTTAACTTTCTCTATTCAGTTTCTAATTTAATGGCATTAGGCACTGCAAATTTCACAAAGTCCAGCTTAATACATGCATGCATTAATATTTTAAAACATCTATAAATAAATACAACCGGCGTTCTGATACAAAAATATTCTCAGCTTCAAAACTTTGTAAGCGAACTAAGTGAAACTCCATTGCAGTGCATCACGTGGAAATATTTGAACAAAATTTTTGACTGTACTTCTGGAATTTATGTTTCAGTGTTCGGCCGCGGCCAAAGTTGCCATGCCTCACCAATAACTGAAGCGAAAAGTTTTGTGCCTGAAATATATCGGACAGTTTCTGAACTGTCCACAGCTGAAGCGGATTTGCTCTCTTACATGCGAGGAGTTTGGTCAGAGCTGCGGCCTTGGGCCTCGGCCAGGTGTAGATGAGTTAAGGGCTTGCAATGCTAGCTAACTTAAGCTAGTTTTGGTAAGGCTACTTCAGTGATCTTGAAGCTTTCCCACTATTGATGACTGGGCATCAGGCTAGGCAGGTAGGACAAGTGTAGATTGACTACTTTTAGTGAAGTTAGCTAAGCGACGTGAAAATTTTAAGGTATGAGGCTAGGTAGCTGGACTAGGCGATGGTTGAATAGCTTTGCACGGTGGGGTGAGCTGAGACGGTTAACAGAATAAAACAGTTAAAATAAACGCAAATGTAAGTTTAGCGCGCATGGGCAGCACTCCGCACTGACGAAGCACACATGCGGAACACCTGTAGATATAAATTACATTCTTTTCAACAATAATGACTGCGACATTATGTCGCAAACCGAACGCACCCTGGTGACTGTAGTGAGACTCCGCAGGTGTTATCGATTGGCCAGCTTGCACTGCCTGCTATATAGTTCGTACCATACGTGGGACAATACTCGTAGCACATACTTGCATTAGGTACAGTGTATTATGTAGCTACTATACTTGGTCCTGTCCTGCAACAGACACTTAATAGTAAATACGAGATCTCCATGCATATTGTATAGGTATATATTATATCCAAGCACATATACATGCATTTAGCTACACATATATTTTCTGCGACTCTTATATTTATCTACTTTTGCTTCTTTTAGCTAGCAGGTAATGGATATTCATTTTCAATATCGTTGCTTATATGTATGTGTTTAAATCATTGTTTACTTATTCAGTATACTTGTAAAAAGAATATCATCTATTTTTAACACCATTGTCATGCATACGTATCTGTTTACTCATTTATCTACCAGTTTATTTACATGTTTTAAATAATTATTTACTTCTAGCTCCATTGTTTATGCATCTGTTAAGCTATTTATCAGCTCGAACAGTTGAATTAATAATTACATGTCTGTTATTTTATTAAATTTTCTATCTATTTTGAAAGACTTTTGTAGATATATCTGTTTATTCATAAGTTTTCCTTTATCGTAAGGATGCTCTGTTTATATCTACATCACGATTACGTCTATTCTATTCTATTTATATAATCCGGTTTCTATCCACATCCGGAACATAAGGTAGACGGGGCATACGAATAGTCTCCTGTGCTGCGTCTGTTCTCTCGTAATGATTTCATTGCCACAGCAACTTATTCAGTAGTCGGACACTGAAGCTATCACTATTTAAACTTGAGATGCAGTTTAGTTACCCATTAAGGCCTTCTGGTCCAATACTTCGGAGAGATATTAGACATGTGTACCCCCCTCCCCCTCCGTCGGTTTGTAGGGTATAAAGTCTTGCCCATCATTCATGTTTTTTTTTTTTTTTTTGCTCTCGGTGGCCGATTGGTGAAAAGAAAAGTGCGGTAGTAGGGTGTTCGATTTCCAACAAAAGTTACACGAAGTTTCACTGGAATATTCAGGCATCAAGAGGTCATGAGAAGGAATAGGTGAGATTCGCCATCTGGCTCTCGGTACCAAACTGCTTCTCCAGTGCTTTACACCGGCAGGTCATCGAATGCCGATTTATACCGAATTTAATTAGTGCATAGAATACGATTAACGAAGAGTAATCATTGTCAATCATTTGCCATCAATTTTGACGATTTCGTTTACTAGTTACTCTTTCATTAACAAATTCATGCTAAGACTCGGGAAGACAAAAAATATAATTGGTTAGCTCTACAAGCTGCAACGTCTTCATAAATGATCTTCAACTCAATGTTATAAGTAGGAGGTATTAATCCGAAACCAGACAGCGTCGCGCACGCCGTAATTCTCACTATAGTACTGGCCCTCGAAACTGGCCCAAATGATGAAGATGCGTGAGAGTCTGTCAGACAATTTGGTTCAGTAGGTGATCGAAATAACCTCTTATAACCCGACTGTGGGTTGGCTTGCCGGGTAAAATTTTGCTGATGTGCCTAAAAGATAAGCCCATGCAGCGGCACCGGCATGTACGGTTTCATGCTAGTCCCATAAACCGGACGCGTAATCGGCTTACCGATGGAAATTTAGTCGCTGCAGAATAGTGGATTTACTCGAAATTTCGTTTAGTGAGCTTCGATTCATTGAGGGATGGCAGTACATACCAATGATTAAACCCGCTGCTAAGACACAAACTGATACATTTTATCCTTATTAATAAGTGAAGTGACAAAATCAACGTGTCCATAATACTTCGGCAAGAGCAATTCTTTTGTAGCCCCGTAAGCTGGATATCGCCAAGAGTGTAATCAAATTCACCAATAATCGTCTTTCACAGCCTGGCTTTGCACACTTAACATCGAAATTAAGACTCCGTACAGTTTACTTTCAGTTTTAACTCCTCATAATTAAAAGTACAGTCAGCCAAGATAAATCTGGTACAGCTGCTATGCCACACCTGCGGACAGTCCACCCGGACACTTCCTGAACGATCAACTAATTTCTCCTATAGAACCGATAGACTGTTGATATTATGACCTAGGCGAGACCTTCTTAACATTAAAGGATTTGGTATTCTGCCTAGACAAATCCTGCCCGTTGCTAGGCCGCCACAAGACTGGAAGTTGGGACAGGCCGACACGCAACCTCCATTGCCGTCCTCAATGGACTCGGCGGCAAAGTCCTGTGCCCCAAAGTTTGCTGGCAGGTGCCAAGTTCAGCTTTATGGCTCACTGCTATACCTTCCTTATAAATTCACTGCTATATAGTGAATAATGGGAGTTATTTGCACAATAAGCATTTGCCTTGACTCAAAATGAAAGCTTGTCTCAATACTACCTTCCTCTTGAATACCAAAGTAGAGAATAATATGAGTCCTGTGTAGAATAATCATTTTCCCTTACCCAAATTAAAAGCATGGCGCACTGCTACCTGTCTTTTAAATAAATAGAGTGAGAGTGAATGATATGACTCCATTCTACAGTAATCCAAAATTGTTAAAGTTGTTGATAAATTATCTTTACCGTTGATTGCAGAAGAAGTGTTAAGGCTTGAGATCGTTAACTATCCTGTGCTGGTTTCCTTAACATTTGAATAACGTTATTTGACACGAATTTCTATGTTGCTTCGGTATTTACCCAATTAAAATCCTGCACTATACCGCTGGGATCTGGTAGTGACAAATAGCAAATATATATATATATATAGACCGGTACATGTCGATGAACACAGAGGTAAAAAAAAAGATAATCATTAGCATAAAAAATAGAATTTCATCTATAGTAATAATGCTTGCAAGGACACAACTTTACCATTGCTTTATTGTAAAATAATAATAAAAAACTACGCCAAAGAAAATATTAGATGCCGCTGTCTTTGAACTACCTTCTTCATTGCGATATCTGAATTACCACCGTACAAGTGTCATACCGAAAAACACTACAAAGACGGTGCCTGCCCATACGAAGATTGGAAATTAAACTTACTAGCAGTAACAGCTGTGAGTGGCCGAACTACAATTTTTCTTTCCTTTGTGACAGAAGTAACTCGTACCTACACATTGCAACAGGCTTCAGAAATCCAATCTGGCAATAAATGCACGAGCAGAGCAGCAGCACGTCCGTGCTACGACCATAGTTTCGTATCGGCCTATGAGAAACACTGTAGGACCATATTCCTGTTAAGTCGCGAGCAATGAAAAAAATGGCTTTATTTCTTTATACCCCAACACGAGTCTGCCATTCAGGGTGTAAATTGCCAAACGTGTTGCAATTATTTCCCGCTTGCTAAGAAGAATAGGTAACCGAGTAGCCTTGTCAAGTTACGTGCTATAGAAAAAAAATTACTCTATTTATACTCGACACTCGCGTAAAGCATCACAATGACGTCATAAGCCCCCCCCCCTCCCTCTTACCCCCACTTCCGCCCCCAATCCTCCGACTTATGTTTACGACGGTGGAGAGGCAATTCATGCCCTGTCAAAATCCCTTTTAGCCGCAGTGACATGAGACTTTGATCCATGGTATTTTATAGGGCGTAGTAAAAAGAGTAATGGATTTCAATAGGAGGGTGAATTATGCAAGTGTGCTCCCCGACACAACAGATGTGTTTCGCTGATCCTGATCAGTGCAGGTGCGCCGGCGGCTTTGTGCGTCAATGGCACAAAAAGGGCACACGCTTGTTTCCTTGTGGACGGAATTGCCTGTAAATTTTTCCATGTCGCCCTAGTACCTAACCTGACACTTAAAGTTCCAAAGAAGAGCGTTGTGACTCGTTCTCTTGTTAGGTAACATAATCTTTACAAATGGACTCTTAGTTTTCGGGTCCTCACGTGGCAACCTAATAGAGTATATTTATATAGTACAGGATAGCTCTTTATATCCGATTTATGCATATGGTGTTTATATATACATTATATTATACATGATCGAAATAGTGTAGAGGATATGAATCAAACGGGATTAACTATATGTAAAGTATGAGTGAAATGAAATTTAAAATACCTATGCTGTCACGAATGACACAGTATGTGACTGGAATAGAAGAAAATTGAAAACTCTAATTGAGCCAATGTAAAGTTTGTTATACCACGGGTACTCCAGAGGACCAAATTAAGATTATCAGCACAAGAAGGCGAGTGAAGAATCTCGCCAGTTCAAATATTGATGTAATTTTTTACTATAAATTCTAGCAGTATAGAATAGACGATGGCAATGCTTGGCTGAAGTCATATCCCACTCACATTATCGATAGTTGAATTTTAAAATGAAATATGCAGGAGAAATGTAACCTACGTTACAGAGACTCGGCCAAACTTAATGCCGTGAGAAATTTTCTTTTAAATACCGAGATGGTGGAGCCAATTGCCTAGACTGACTCCCGACAGCTAGGTTGAACGCAACTTCTATTTCGATTTTTAAATAACAACTCAGTATTTTTTTCTTTCAGGCACATTGCACGGCAATCCAATAACAGCGGTGACTTAGTTGATGTCACACAGGAAAACGTAACAATTTTATGAGCATTACGACATCTCTGTCATAATTATTGACCGTTTGTCACAAAATTGTCCTGAAGATCGGTAGACTCAGCGTAACGTCTCAGTCAAAACTAGCTGCTCGTCAGAGTTCTCCCATCTGTATATTGGGTATCTCTTAGAGCTGCCTGATTTAAATTCGAAAGTATGTCAGATTAAAAAAAAGATATATTTCTTTATATTCCGTATTCCCGTTCCCAAATTCACTATGAAATCCTCATGCGCTTTCTTCTACTTAGATGAATTATTTTTTTTCTGGCTTGAGATATAAAGCACCACTGCACAATTAGGCCATTCCACACGATAGTTTTTAAACGTGCTCTATCAGGTAATCGTTCGTATGTCTAGTTGTATCCTAGTAGATGCAACAACGCGTCTATATCAAAATATCTACTAAAACGTTCGCTTCCAAAGCAACGCATAGCAAGTGTAACTAAAATAATTTTGAGAAAGTTAGAACTCACTTTTTTTCCTTACTGTCATCGGCAATGCTACAGATTCAGACCATAAGCCGAGAAAACCTTTTCAAAAGATTACCTTATGAATTAACTGGCCTGTGAAGAGGTAATGAGCTTCTGATAGCCAAATTCCCTCATAGGGGGCACTTTTGAAAGCGTGATATTGAAACGAAGTAGAAATTCCTTGTTTCGGTGGCTACTGTGTTCACGCTACGCAGCAGATTATAAATCCGTCTATCTGTCTGCCCAAGTGCCCATGTCTATAACTTGACCGTCTGTCTATACATACTTGTAAATCTAACCGTCTGTCTGCCCGCCCATGTCTATTCATCTGACCGTCTGTCTACCCACGTCTACAAATCTGTCCATTTATCTATCTGCCCGTCGGTGAATCCGTTGGTCCGTCTCGACGTCTGCCAGCCTTGAAGATGATAAGATAACAACTGCATAATTCAGAGTTCCAGGAAAGTGTGCATTCAACTACTGCTGGACTCCTCTTTAGGTTAACTCGACTAAATCTTAAATGCATTAAACAAAATCAGAGCAGCTCAATGACCACAAAAAATGACACATTTCCATTCCGAAAGAAAATATCTTGATTGAAGCAATCAACTTATGCGCTATCACGATATAGAAAATTTGTACTAGTGAATTACACGATGAAAGTCAGTAGCCAAGATACTCTTCAAAAGTACTTAAGTTAAACGACGTGAGAACTGAATGTCCGGTCACAAATTGGGCGTGCGACTTTACAGTGTGACCTCGGAATACCGGCATAAATAAACTCATAGACAAACGTAACTTTTTGTTCATTAGAGTGTTTTAATTCAACGCAGGTGAAACCTGCACCGCTCACCTTAGCCCCTCGATCTGTGGTCGAACTTAAGGCAAATCCTGAAATCAGCGTCGGCCTGAGACCCAGAATGAATACCGCCATAAAAACTTTCGCAGCTCCGCCATAGTCGAACTTCTTCTGCAAACTTTTTACGGGACTTTCTATATATATGGGCGACGGAGACCCCGAGGCCAGGTTGCTAAGAAATGCATTCCCAGTGATTTTCTGGATCTTTTTATGATGAATTATTGCCGTCTAGGATGAATTTATCTGGCTACTGTGCATTGAACTTGGCACATAGAGCACCAAATTATTAATTTTTTAGTTACTCCTTGCATGCTTTTTAATTGGCTGACTTTGGTGGATGGAACCGAACGTTTTCCGGTGCTCTCTAGAATAAAGTGAGCTCGGTAGATGGAGCACTACATTTTATAATATTCTCTGCCATCAACTGTGATTTTAGTTTGATGGATGGAATAATACATTACTTAATGTCGTCCAATGATTTTTCGAATGAGCTAAGCTTTGTGGATGGAAGAGTAGAATATTTTAAGGTATCCATTGCACTGTACATGAGTTCGGTGGATAGGACAAACCATTGCTCTTCTAGAGTCCATTGCTTTTTGTATAATAATTCTAAAGTAAGTTACGCGCAATTTTTATTAACATTCCAAATGATATTATTTCTACGATACATCAAACTTACTTCATTCGCTTTTGGCATAAATTGGATGAACTTTGTTGCTGGATTAACAAGAATATTTTCTGATGTCTTCTACCCTTTACTGTGTTATACGTTAGAAAATGAAACCCTGTAAAATATTATGGTATTCATCTCCCCATACAAAGTATTTCCTTCACTGATGGCAGACACGGCTACTCTCTTTACTATTATCTTTGTTTATGTTTGATACGAGTTTCTTCATGTTGTTTAATTAATGCTAATCGTGTCTACAAGTGTAGGCTGAATGTATCCATATATTCTCTTTATGCACGGCCACCTATTTTTATGACTGGACCTAACCGCTTGTGTAAAAATCGGTTACTTTGTACATGTAGGCTTATTTATGAACCTATAATTATATATTGTTCTTAATAAAAATTATTTGATGTGATTTGGCAAAAATAACATAACCAACTTTATTTGCAGGAATTATTGAGGCGTAAAACACTCGGCGTTTCTAGAACGCAACAGGAATCATAAAATGAAGTGGCTCAATAGACGATCTTAATTTCCCCAACCTAAATTTTCAGCGCTCCAAACTCCAGCTTTTTTTACTTAATCGTTCTAATCGGCCTTAATTTTAGGGGTTACAATCACTCAAATTAGAAACATCTACTGTATTGGTAAATGAAACTCTGCCAGCTTATTCGAAGACACATATATGCTCAGAAAGCGCTTAAGTCCTTCGGCGACGGTGAACTCCAGCTCTGGTAAAAGGTACCCTGCACAGGCTGGAATATACGCGATCTAACTACCACAACCTGCCGAAATGGATACCTGAAGGCATTCGAGCTGAAGCTGTGGGGCCAGAACAACATAGAACAGTTCGAGTCGTGCTGTCTTGCGCAGAGAGCTCAGCAGAGAGGCAGGGGCTAAGTAATTTACTCGACAACTGCGTACACGCTCTCGAGTGCAGTTATTGCAGGCTTGTGCGTCCTTTCAGTGTTTCTATATTTCTTTTAGGGTTGAACCGCAGAATGCCCTGTGGACTGTCAAACTCTTTAGTTTAAATTCAAAAATACGGTTTGGACTATCAAACAAATTCCAGAATCAAACCTCACTTCGGAATAGGCTATGAAAAAATTCAAAATTAGACCTCTCTCAAGATTGGGCTATCAAGCAAACGCCGCCCGTAGACCACACTCACAACTGTGCTATCCAACAAAGTAGGCGTACAAACTTAGACCCTATTCACAACTGGACTTTCAAATAAAATCCAACACTAGACCCCATTCAGGACTAAGCTATACAACCAAATCCAAAATTTAGAGTCGGCTGCTGCAAAAGTTTACTGATGCTGAGCACTTGGTCTGCTTCGGAATTGCAAGTGTCGCAAAAGAGAGAACATCCTACACTAGTCTTCTTATGCTGAGAACTTCTGCCTCCTACCAAAATCAACTACTATAGCAACTTTGCTCCTGCTGGATTCAACTACTTACTATAGGAACTTGACACCTGCCAAAGTACGCTGCTATATGTAATGCATATAGATAGAAAGACACTGAATTTCACTAATAATCAAGTAATAGAAGGCTGCAATATCTTGTCTAGGCACGGATCGTTTCAGAGCTAACTAATTACCTTCATTTCTAGGGTGGAAAATTATCCTCTAAGCCTACCATAATCAGAGTAGATCTTCATTTTCACTATACCCCTGGCGTCACATTAGTGCGTAACCAGCGGTGTCCTTGTTTGGATTTTTACTCTATATGATCACGTGAGTCACGTAACCGCCCCTGTTGGCTAATGGCGCAGGAGCTGCTCGGCTGCAGATCGACAGGACGCTTTCGGAGGCCATGACTGTAAAAATCCCTGAGACACTCGGCTCCCAAAATTTTAATGTCAGCCTGTATACCAAATCTACAACTCTCAAAAATCATAACTGGTGTAACCAGTTCCAGTTAATCAAGCTTCCTTCTGAGGTCTTCAGCTCCAAACAATCCAAAAAGTCAGAAGTCAATCAGTAGTAGCAGATTAAAGCGTCTGATTTTAACTCTCAAGGCCGCAGGCCTGAATCTCGCTCCCAACTAGGCAAGTTCTTGGCGGTGCTTGATGTGATCAGTGAGCATCTGGTCTGCGTACTGCTGTGGGTTTACTGACCTTTGTCAGCATTGGAGGGTTGAGGGTAGCAGATTGTCGCATGGAGTCTTCCGCCACTGGCGCCATCGCTCTAGACAATCTGTGACCGACTGCAGCCGTACACTCCTCTGGGGCCTGTTGGCCTATATCTGCAACTCAAACCAGTGCATGCGGGTTTCCCAGTTAGGGGTACGGTCAGGTTGACTCTACCTTTACCTGCTATAACTACAGCTCTCAAAAGTCATCCCTGTCAGATCCTCAGTTCCCATAAGTCATCCCTGTCATAACTACAGCTCTCAAAAGTTAACCTTGTCAGATCCTCAGCTCCCAAAAGTCATCCATCATATCTACCGCTCTCTAAGTCACCCCTGCCAGGTCCCCATTTTCCAAAGGCCGTCCCCGTCTGGTCGTGCCCACCGGGTCCCCAGCTTTAAGCTCCGCTGGCTCCTCCATTTTAAATGTTTGTCATAAGCGGCAGAAATTTTCCCGAGATAATTACACGGCCATTATAGCCCGGCCGCCGCCTGCCTTCCACCCCCTCTAAAGATTCCCATTTAACAATGGAACGAAATTTCTCACCTGAGAATTTAGCCCGTCGCACTATACAGTCTCGCTTATTTATTATTCTCTGAACTACAGAATGGTTGCTCTTCTTAGTGGTACGGCCATGAATATTGTTGTTTTAATTTTATTTCCTGATAAGAAGCACCGCGGACTGAGAAAGGGAAAACGTTGCGAGGTCGAAAACTAAGTTCCATTCAAAATGTTGAAAACCCGGCGAAAATTCAGTTTCCGACCTAATATTTACGGTCATAATATCCAGCCGCAGCGTAGTAAGTCGTGTGTTTATAACATATTCATATTGTTGAAGGTGAGCTAGTGATTAGCAGCATTTAGGTTTGTTATAAGCTTATTATTGCAGATTTTTGTATCTTACGACTTGAAACTCAGATGAAATTTCCACTTTCATAACGGAACTTTTACCCATTCATCGCATGTGAGTTATCTTACGGCACTCTTCCTGCAAACTCGTCATAGGGATCTCTTCACCGGCGATAAAACTACTACTCTGTGTTATTTTGAGCTACACAAATACGGTGATATGAATTCCGATTACTTTTCATACGGTATTTGTTATTATGTTCTGTGAATTACAAATGCACATGAGCCACTGGCTAGTGCAGATGAGACTAATGATTTAACTTAACCAGAGGGATAAAGTTAATGGTCCTAAAATCTCGATCATGCGCGGCTGAGGAATGTTTACAGTATTTGCTGATTAACTTGCTCGCTTAAGAAATGGCATGGTTACAAGCTACTCGTAATTCCGTGGATATGGAGCATATAATTTACCGACAATTTACAGTAATCCATTCCCAAAGTCATTCTGGAACTAAGGCTAGGCATACCGTGCACCTGCAGCCTATGATATTCCTTCCCTCTGGTGAGCTCCGGCTGCTTCAGGAACAAAGAACCTGCTCACTTCCAATGATGCCGTTACCCTAATAACAATTTGGACAGCCCCTGGAGTTAAGACGGCCAATCATTTTCTGGGACGTCCTTAAATTCCGTTTGCGACGATTTCAAATTTAGGAATTTTGCTTGATAATTATGACAGCGTTCTGCTCAACAGCCAGCAAGTGGTTGGTGTCGACCGCGTAACCGTCCATATACGAATCAATTTTCACAGGCACACCTACTTGAAAAGTAACCAAGAAATAGATCGAGGGCACTCATGGGTGAAGATCCGGTGTCCAGTAGGTCTCTTTTAACTATTTAATAAGGTCTCTAAGGCCATTGATGTTTAGCGTATTATATTTACGGGTTGTTATATATTTTGCCGATTGAGTACCCAGCATACTAGGTTTTCGATGTTTATTGATTTAAAAACGTATCAGTTATCTGCTACAGAAATTTTTCTGTGAATCCTCCCGGATTGCATTGTGAATACAGGAAAAGACTCCCTTCCAGAGTTGTCGATGCAGAGACAGTCAACGCGTTTAAAAATCACCGTGACAATTATTGAAAGCAACACTCTTCACAACTACGAACACCTCTTTGAGAAGTCACAACATCATAACGGTCAATGCTTCGGAGGCAATCGTTGTTCGTTATCTTTCTCACCCCAACTAACTTAACTTAACGTCTCCGAGCTCAACGGATCTACAGCAATAAAACGTGCTTGAAAGAACATTTCTTTAGCTGATTTTTCTCTTCATTTCTTCTTCAAATATCTAAAATTCTAAATGATACTGGCATAACGGCAATAGCTCATAGAGGGCCAAAGCGTAAGTCCCGGCGACTCTCTGGGAATGGGCCTGTTGGTCGGTCTACTACCAGCTATCTAATCCAATCCTCCTTTGAATCTCTACGACCCCCAATTCGACACTACCTTTATGAGGTTTCCTGTAAATCTTCCCTTTGGTTTTCAAACTGTTGGTGTTCCTAACGTCTCACTCTAATATTTCCTACAGAAAATTTCTTGCAATTATTCTGTCGTCCGATTATTGTGTCTTTTTAGTTCAGTTTCTAATACTTCTGAGGAGTTCCAGGCGCCGGTTCTAAGCACCCAGCAACCTTTCCAGCCTTTGTGCCCTCAGCGTCCATTACCACAAGGGCCAAAAAGCGAAATAAGGTTACTGCTGCTATTAACCTTTATGCCAGCCTTCTTTGGGCTTCATTATTTTTTCCTGTCAAAAAACGTTCTTTCGTTAACAAAGCCAAGCGGTCCTGCTATTAATACTTTCTTTCACACCATTGTTATGGAGTTTCGCATTATTTGTATAGAGATTGATATTGGCGGAGTGGAGTCCCGAGTTGCTGTTATGAAGCTTTCCAATAGTAATAAAGAGACTCATATTAGATCTATGGAGAGTTGTATGATTGTCATGGGTCTCGTACTGTAGGTATTAATTCGTGGAGCCTCGCTTTATTGCTATAGATTCTCGGGTTATTGCTATGGATTCTCGGGTTATAGCTATGGATTCTCAGATTATTGCTATGAATTCTTGCATTATTGCTACAGATTCTCGTGATGCTTTTATGGATTCTCTGATTATTGCTATTGATTCTGATGTTACTGCTGTGGATTCTCGCATTATTGCAAATGTGTCTCTTAATACTGTAATGGAGTGTCGTTTTGTGGCTCAAGAGTCTCGCGTTATTACCATAGCTACAGGCAGAATGAAGTTAATGGCACCAGAGTGACTCCCGATGCAGAATTTCCTCTTCATGGCCTCGGGCTGCAGCCATTACCTGACGGTTTCCCTGCAAGTTTCCATCAGAACTGAGGAACTTAAAAATTTGCAACCTATTGTAAGGGCGGCGGAGAGAACCGAGTAATGGCGCCCATAACGTAATTTTCGCCCTAAATTAATGGCGACATAACAAAGACTTTACGCGCTAGGAATTGATGCCTTCGCGTTGTGAACTAAACAAGAGTTTGGAGTTTGCAGCTCCAATGCAACAATCTCCAGTTTGAGTTTACAGGAAACGAGTGCAGTGCTCGAGGAAGACGAACACAAGTTAAACGATGACATAAATTGAACGGTGAACATAATCTCTACAGTGTTCGAATATCTGAAAAATCTCAAGAAAATTTTATAAAAAGTAAATAATTTAGTGTCACGAATTTGAACGATTACTATGAACATGTATTCTATATAGTGCTCATGTACGAGCAATATATGTATTTTGAAAACAGTATAAAAAACTATTGTATTGCGGATTTGAACGTTGTGCACAATGATTACTTGCGGGAGAACGTTGAGCGGTAAGAAGACAAAATCAGTACAATATTGTAATATCGCAAATTTATGACGCTTCCCATGATATCTATGGGCGACAAATTTATCAAACATATGCAAAACTAACTACAGGAAATCTTCGAGTTATACTGTTAGGTCAGGACCACATAACTTAAAAGACAATAATATTTTATTAAATGCGTTAAAAAGCTACCTTTCATCGACAAAATCGTACTTCAAAAAATCCAAATCTCCTCTCGCAACACCATCTTTAAACTTTACTAATGTAAATTGCTGGAAATATACCCGAGGGAATAGAAATATGGTTTCATAGATAGTAAATATAAATGGTCTAATGACAACTCGGCAAGAACCAGAAACCAATAATTTTATCGGCACTTTATGAAATTCAATAGCTGTAAATTGAATCAGTCGCTCAAAGTGGCTCTTTGATTTTCAATTGCTTCAAAGATCTTCTTCTGACTAAAAAAAAATTGTACTGTTGTGAGAGTCTGTCTGTTTGTTCCCTGTCTGCCTCCTCAGCTGCTAGCGCCGTCTCGATGAGAAATACTGCGTACGCTGTAATGTACCCCTGCAGAAAATTAAATTGACTAAGTCAGATTTTGTGGGATACCTGTTGAGCCACTATTTTAATGTAAATTAGGTCTAAATTTTTGCTGTGGAAACCCATCACGCGTACGAGGTAATAATTACAAAATCATTATTATTCAAACATTGCAGCACAAATGTTTTGTTTGTATAATGAATATAATTATTGCACCTTTTTTTTATTATTATTATTATTAAATCACCCCAGACTGGCGACGTGGGTACGGAGAAACTCCATGAGATTAAAAAACCCTCATGGAACCAGCCCAGCGGGTGAAGAAAACAAAAGAATGAAAAAAGAAGATGCAAGATCACAGAATAGCTCTGTGTACAGATCGTTTAAAGCTGCCAATACACGCACCAGCAAAGACAGAGCCATCAAGACCATTCCAAACATCCATACTCTATGGGAAAAACGAACGGGAACACTGGCCCGTACGGCATCCCGACGGTTCCAAGGCAAACTCATGAAGAGCACCAGTACACCGAGTATACCTCACCTGAACAAAAGGATCCGGAAGAAACTCAGACAGTGGATGACTGGGGCAGTTCTAGATTTTATACAAAAAAAAACAGACCCCACCAACTCTGCAACGATGCACCAGATCACTAGGCACAACACCACCCAGTATGAACGCACATCGACGAACCAGAAACAGTTCGTTTGTGTCTACCGTTAGCCGTCGTCTTGGGGTCTGATGTCTCGTCATGAGGTCTTCTCCCTCCTGTTTCGTTAAAAAGCAGCGACGTGTCAA
The DNA here is from genome assembly GCA_001587735.2 of Parhyale hawaiensis. Lineage (NCBI taxonomy): Eukaryota > Metazoa > Arthropoda > Malacostraca > Amphipoda > Hyalidae > Parhyale > Parhyale hawaiensis. The sequence goes on along the minus strand of LQNS02004412.1, from coordinate 1,120,147 downwards.
TTCTACCGAGCCAAACACCCATCAAGCACGCCTCATCAGACCAATTCTCTGCGATGCACGTGAGGCAACCGAACGAATGTGGGGCTCAAACGTCAACTTTGGATCAAAATTGACACCCAAGATTACCAAGTCTTCAACCACAGGAAGTGATACACCATCCAGTATGAGTGCAGGAAAAGGAGGTCCCACTGTACGCGATTTGGACACGAGCATGGTATTAGTCGTGCCCGCATTTAGCCTTATCCCCCTGTTATGAATTAAGTTTCGAAGCTAATTAAATTACGATTGAATGTCAATTATTTACATATATTAATATAGCGCTTGTTCTCTTTTAATTTTTTGACGATGAGTGGGCAACAATAAGTTCTACTTTAAATACTAATCATACAGCTGGGGNGGCAGCAGAACCCCAGACTACAGAGCAGTACTCCAGAAGAGGGAGGACAAAGCAATTAAAGCAGCGACGTGTCAATTCTACCGAGCCAAACACCTTCCAAGCACGCCTCATAAGACCAATTCTCTGCGATGCACGTGAGGTAACCGAGCGAATGTGGGGCTCAAACGTCAACTTTGGATCAAAATTGACACCCAAGATTACCAAGTCATCAACCACAGGAAGTAATACACCATCCCGTATGAGTGCAGGAAAAGGAGGTCCCACTGTACGCGACCTGGACACGAGCATGGTCTTAGTCGTGCCCGCATTTAGCCTCAACCCCAACCTAGAACACCAGGAAGCAATCATTTCCAAATCATGCTGAATGGATTCTGAAACTTCTAATCTATCACTAGGCTCATCGCAAACAGCTAGCAAAGTAACATCATCAGCGTAACCAACAAGTAAATTATTAACAAGATGAAACAGATCCGCCGTATACAAAATGAATAACAAAGGGTCCAGAACACTACCCTGTGGGACAGTTGCTTGCAACACCCATAAACTATCGTGCTGCACTTTGTAATACTTCCATATTGAATAACCTGGTTGTCATATAGTAAAATTGTGATGAAGGGCAGTCACCCAGCAAACGGAATAGTCTTTGCAACAGTGTTGAAAGTCAAATGACAGACCAAAGCAAGTTTACGACAATGACAGCTATCCAATATATGGCTTTTAGATATATAGTATGACACCTCCAATATGGTAAGCGTTTCGCAATTGTGAACTTCGATTATGCCGGCAGTTGCAATGCTTCTTTTCTTCATGACGGAATCACCACCACATGCAAGAATAAAGAAGACGAACTGCTGAAATTCTGTTGTTTTTTCTGATGGTCGAGGACACGAATCCTATCCGTTGATATTAGCCATCACGTTTTATTTCATGACATTTGCAGCTTTTCAATACAGTTTAGTACAGTTTTAGATACATTTTTTTATGCTAAGTCACGCAGTTTGGCATAAGATAGGCTGGAAATTGCGTGAGTTGCGTGTTCCTAGTACGTGATGAGACTGAACCAAAGCTAAAACCGAAGAAAGCTAGAAGAGCTAGATTCTCCCTGTAAATTGTCGCCTCAGCCAGGGAGGTTATGTTTTTGTCGAGTTTGTTTGTCTGTCATCAAGATTGCAAAAGTTACACAGATTTTCATGAATATTAAAAGTAACAGAAGGTTAACTTTTGGTGAAGATCCGTTCACCCGTTTATTTGTTTATCTTTCTCTTTTTTCTTTCTTTGCACCATAACTCGAAACGTTATGACATTTATGGCATTTTCATGAGTTGTTAAGATATCACGAAGAGTAAGTGACTAAATTTTTATAATGATCTGTTTGTTCAATTGTTTGTTTCTATTCTTGATTTTATGTTTGTTAGTAAAATTACTCAAAAAGTTATGAACAAATTTTAATGAAATTTGCATGAGTTGTTAGGGATATTTCGAAGAACAAATGACCAATTTGGGTAATAATCGGCAGTCCTGTTTGTGTGCTTGACTAATGTTTGTCAGAATGTTTATTAGCAATAAAACACGAAAAGTTATCAACGGAACACCAAAAAAGTTACAGAGCTGTTATTACTGTCAAATAGCACAAAAACCATAATAAGGTACTGATAGAAGGGAAATCATATTTCCAGACCAATTTAAACTTTTCGTTAGCCTTGCTTTGCTTGGCGAAAGTATGCGCTCTCAGAGTACTTTGGTTTGTAATATTTCTACAGCACGGTGTAAATATCTTTATTGTGATCCTCACATAACATTTTCTAGATTATTCTTATATCGCTTTCTGCCATTTTTAGCAAATCATTACTTTTACCTTTGTTTTTCAGCTTTTCATAGTAATTGCCGTTAATACTTACTATATTACAGCTATCACGCATCTGTAGCCAAGAAATTCGTCAAGTCCGAATCGATTCCATAGGTAGATACCAGACTGAAATATTATGCGGTCTATATATAAGGGTAAAGTCAATTTTGACTGCACCCTCCACTGGAAAATCCACTCGCACTGGTTCATGCGGCAGACATAGACCAACTGGCCCCAGAAGAGTAAGTGCAGCTGCAGATGCCGACTGGTCGCTAAAATCTATGGCGCCGAGACGGAAGGTTCACGTATCAGCCACCTACTACCCTAGGGCAGGTATTCCCACGGTAACTATGCGCACAAGTAAATGCGCTGACTCAGCGCACCAAGAGCCTTGAGAAAGAATGCGCTTGGTGTGGGGATCGATCCCGGGTACCTCGACACCACTGCGCAGTGCGCAATATCTGCAGCTACCGTGGGTATGCGAAAGAAAAATCAATTAATAAAAGATGAGCTTCGTGCAAAATCTCCTTTACGCGTTGTTGTTCCTCTAGTAGCGGAGACCTCTATCATAGTTACCTCCGCCTATGAGGTTATGTTTTCGTCGTGTTTGTCCGTCTGTCTGTCCGTTTGTCTGTCTGTCACAAAGATAACTCAAAAAGTTATGAATCGATTTGGATGAAATTTACAGGGACTGCTAGGTATGTTAAGAGGAACAGATGATTAACTTTTGGTAAAGATAAGTTCATCCGTTTGTTTGTTTGTTTGTTTGTCTGCCTCATTTTTCTTGATACCCTAACTCAAAAAGTTATGGATGGATTTTGATAAAATTAACGTGAGTTGTTAAATATATAACAAAGAGTATATGACCAAATTTTGGTAATGATCCGTTTGTTCGTTCGTTCGTATGTTACTGTTTTTAATTTTATGTTTGTTAGCACAATAACTCAAAAAATAATGAATGGATCTTTATGAAATTTATGAGGTTTGTTAGTAATGTTAAAAGACATAAATGATCAAATTTTGGTGCAGATCGGTTTGTTCGTTTGTATGTTTGACTTATGTTTGTCATAACGTTTGTTAACAGTATAACTCAAAAAGTTTTGAACGGATCTTCAAGAA
>LQNS02004412.1:1097073-1107886 GCA_001587735.2 Parhyale hawaiensis | reverse complement strand
TGTCTGTCACCAGGATAACTCAAAAAGTTATGAACCGATTTAGATGAAATTTACAGGGATTGTTAGGTATGTTAGGAGAAACAGATGATTAACTTTTGGTGAAGATATGTCCATCCGTTTGTTTGTTTGTCTACGTTATTTTTCTCGATGCCATAACTCAAAAAGTTATGAATTGATTTTGATGAAATTAACATGAGTTGTTGGGTATATAACAAAGAGTAGATTACCAAATTTTGGTAATGGTCCGTTTGTTTGTTCGTTCGTTTGTCACTGTTTTTAATTTTATGCTTGTTAGCACAATAACTCAAAAAATAATTAATGGACCTTTATGAAATTTATAGGAGTTGTTAGTACTGATAAAAGACATAAATGATCAAATTTTGGTGTAGATCGGCTAGTTCGTTTGTATGTTTGACTCATATTTGTCATAACGTTTGTTAACAGTATAACTCAAAAAGTTATGAACGGATCTTCATAAAAAATTGAACAAGCTGTTATTAATATAAAAAGGCACAAATGATCAGATTTTGGAGCTTCTGCAAAGAAAATTATGGTTTCAGAGCCAATTTGAAGTTTTGCTACCGTTGGCTCACTTGGCGGAGGTATGCGCTCTCAGAGTGCTCTAGTTGGCTCTGCGTTCTTCATCTTTGTGGTTTTTACTGGATGCATCTCAGGATAAAGAGTAAAAACAACGGTGCCCCCAATTATAGCTCAAAAGAGAGGCTTCGAACAATAAAAAATCCATCATCTGAAATTGAATATCAACATCGACTGGGGACACGTTGGTCTTTTTTTCCCTAAGAGTTTGATTCCCAGGGCATCAGCCTACTACTAGGATAAGGCCATAGCTCTGTTCATTGACCCTGTTGTTATTTCTCTAAATTTTATTGGGGTTTTTAGATGATTTGCTCTAGTTCATAAACATTATTGAAAGGTATTTCTTTAGCCTTTTCGTGCTCACAACAAGAATTGGTGACCGATACATATACTGATACTGCTATCTTTTCTTAATTTGCATTTGTTTAATTATACGCTTTACTCGTGCTCATTCGCTCCGTTGAGACAATTACCCTAAATTCCCTGTAAAACAAACATCTGACTTACAAACACTCATAAATACATTAAATACAGTAGGTATGAACATCCAGAGTGATGTCCATAAAATTAATGGTTGTAATAGACCGGTTTGGGTTCACATGTTTGTATTTATCCTCTATGCATAATTATGTTTACGTATTGTTTTGCTGCCCTGATATTGTTTCTGGCAAATCGTAGAGCAAAGTACTTTTATGTTTCGCGTAGTAATAACATTTAGATGACCTCCAATTGGAATTTTAGTTTGAAATTTAATATAGTAAATGACGATTTAGGAACAATTCAATTTACGAACAGCCTATCGGAACCAATTGCTTACGTAGGTTGAGATTTTGTGAATTTCGGGTCAGCACTAGATGCTCGCTAATGCTGAGGCTAAACAAATAGGCAGTCTCTCGCACAACCTTATGCGAGGATGCGAAGCTCACGCGTCGTTCGTGCCCCTGTATCTATGCTACCGACTTTAAATCTATATCAAGACGGGCGAGCCCCGCATCCTCGCATTAAGCTGTGCATGCGAGTGTACAGTGTGGCCTCGACATAATACGACCATAACTCATATGCTTATTGTCACTGAAGGTGAACGAGATAAACTTTTTTATGCATGAAAGTAAACAATTTTCACCATAAATGACCAGCCAATTTAACCTCGCGCATCCCATAGCGCAGTGTGGTCGGAAAGTCCGTCTGCTTTAAATTAAAAAAGAAAAAAAAAGCTTGCATCGAAGCATTTTCTCAACGACAGTGCCAGTCAACAGTAGTGAATCCAAGGAATCCGTGAATTTCCCTAGTTTCTCTTAAAACATAAATTTTCCTTTGGAAATTCGACCGTCAGGCAATGCCCCTGCATTTGAACTTATATATGTTGAAACGAGAAATTGTCACGCGCATCTAAGCATTTTTTCTGAATTAATATTCAGTTACAACTTAAATGACTTAAATACTACCATGCAGAGATTTTTACTTATCTGCTTTTACTTTTTTTTATATTTATGTCATCGAGATTAGCCTCCTAACAACAAGCTTCAGCCAAAGCTACTACAACAAAAAACAACACCAAACTAAGAGAACGAAGCTCCAGTTGCATCTATCGCTTATAAAATGGGAAAAAAGTTGTTGTATCTACGCAGTTTACGTACCAAAGTCGAGCTTCAGTCAAAGCTGCTACATCCAAAACACTCGAGCCTCCTTCAGTTAAAACCCGCCATATTTCCAGTGACTGTAAACAGGATCAGCTTCTCGGCCTCGAGTGTAGAGCTGTTTCCTCTCAACGCAAAAGAAAACTTTATGTTTCATATGATATCCCGCGTTTGCGCCGCAGCCTCCTAGCCAGCTTAATTCGAATAGGCAGGATTTCGTCTTCAGGAAATTGTTGGTATGTTGTATTTAGTTCTTGGGGCAGACGCACTAGAGCTGATATATCTAGGATAATAACCCAATAACCCACCGCGGACAACTACCAATAAGATATATTACCCAGTCGGACACGCACCTTCGATTAAAATATATCTTTTTTATTTCAGTGGTATTCCATTATATTTTGTCTATAAAAATTGTAAAAAAGTATGAGAGCAGCGAAAACGCATTCACTTATAAATCTTTTCTGCCCTTGAAGGAATCTTAAAAGTAATCAAGACCTAGCTTTACCTTTCTTCATTAATGTTTACAGGATCTAACGTTACATAAGAAATATACAATATACCATTCCCTGATCATTGCTTCCCTGATCCGGCCTAAAATGAAATAGCCTGGTAAAATCCAGTTTATCCTTTTCTAACCTCACCTAATTTACGTAACCTAGTTTCATACACCCTAGCGATCAGTTTTGTCCAAACATTTTTCTGCTATAGCGCCTGTTATTACCTTCTCCTACTGATACGTACCCCTCCTCCCCCCCCCCCCGCTCGGCAAGCTCATTTTGATTTGGGATAATCATGCAAATGGTATATTCATTACGAAAAGACTGGATTACAAGAGCGTTCGTCAATAATTTTTTTTTAAAGTTTATTTCACAAATAAAAATGATTTAATAATGAAATGCTTCGAAATTACTTACGGTTTCGGCTGTGTATGTTCTTTTTCTGTTCACGTACCCTCATAAACTAGGCCTATGTTGCGTACCCCACAGGGGTGCGCGGATTCCAGTTTGGACAACACTGCCCTAGCCTAATCAAAACTAACCCAGCGCAAACTCAGTTAGCTAACCTTATTTAAACTAACCTAGTTGTAAATAATCGAACCAGATATTATATTACCTATTCTAATTTGGGAAAGTCAATTTTATATTTTCATACAGATTATTTCATAAACGAAGGAGTAATAGTCCCCGAAGTTAGAACATTGCCTCGAGCCTAATAATTTCTACAAGGGTGGTGGGATCACTGCTATATTACATGGGCCATGGAGGCTTTAGCAAGCAAGAGAGGGGTCAGAATTACAGGCCGATAAATGCCTACTAGAACCAAAGAGAAACCGCTTACGGCGAAAGTGTTTCGGGTTACAGTTTGTGTTTTGTCATTGACACTGGCAGTATTGGCAGCCACAGTACTGGCAGTATTGGTAGCCACAGTACTGGCAGTATTGGCAGCCACAGTACTGGCAGTATTGGCAGCCACAGTACTGGCAGCAACAGTTCTGGTAGTATTGGCAGCCACAGTACTGGCAGTATTGGCAGCAACAGTACTGGCAGCATTGTCCGCCACAGTACTGGCAGTATTGGCAGCCACAGTTCTGGTAGTATTGGCAGCCACAGTACTGGCGGCCACAGTATTGGCAGCCACAGTTCTGGCAGTATTGGCAGCTACAGTATTGGCAGTATTGGCAGCAACAGTACTGGCAGTATTGTTCGCCACAGTACTGGCAGTATTGGCAGCCACAGTTCTGGTAGTATTGGCAGCCACAGTACTGGCGGCCACAGTATTGGCAGCCACTGTACTGGCAGTATTGGCAGCCACAGTACTGGCAGTATTGGCAGCCACAGTATTGGCAGTATTGGCAGCCACAGTACCGGCAGTACTGGCAGCCACAGTACCGGCAGTACTGGCAGCCACAGTACTGGCAGTATTGGTGGCCACAGTATTGGCAGCCACAGTACTGGCAGTATTGGCAGCCACAGTACTGGCAGTATTGTCCGCCACAGTACTGGCAGTATTGGCAGCCACAATACTGGCAGTACTGGCAGCCACAGTACTGGCAGTACTGGCAGCGACAGTATTTCCAGTGGTAGTATTAGCAACGACAATATTTTGGGTTACAGTTTGAATTTTTAGGGTTACGTCAGCCTCCGAACGGAGACGATTGTAACGTTCTTCAGTCTTTTTCACTCCGTGTTAGTGAAGCCGGGGCTACACTGTGCGACCGCAAGCTCAACTTATGATTGCATGCTCAGTTCGCATGCCGTTCAGCTTTTATTTTCCATGGATATCTGTGCTTCGACTTTTACTGTGCGAATGTTCCCGTCAGGCAAGCTGAACGATTGCTCATAAGTTGTACGTAGGATGACATAGTGTGTCCGCAGCATTTATTCTTCGGTGCTGAGACGCAGGTAATTTACCTAAGCCCTTTAGTGCCTGATTCAATCTTGCCTGACGCAACACTGCATATAACTGGCACAAGGCGACACTGCTGTTCTTAATGTATCGAAGTGTAAACGTTGTGGTCCCTGTTGTGTCCCGTCGGGTCCCACACACACTCTCATTTGACACTGGGACCACTCCAACATTGTGCCCCTTATTGTGTCCCTCTCGGTCCCATACACCACAAGCACACCCTCATTTGGCACTGGGACCACTCCAACATTGTGCCCCTTATTGTGTCCCTCTCGGTCCCATACACCACAAGCCCACCCTCATTCGGCACTGGGACCACTCCAACATTGTGCCCCTTTATTGTGTCCCGCTCGGTCCCATACACCACAAGCACACCCTCATTTGGCACTGGGACCACTCCAACATTGTGCCCCTTTATTGTGTCCCGCTCGGTCCCATACACCACAAGCACATCCTCATTTGGCACTGGGACCACTCCAACATTGTGCCCCTTATTGTGTCCCGCTCGGTCCCATACACAGACGCACACCCTCATTTAGCACTGGGCAGCTTTCATTACTGAGGGAGTGCAGCTGATGCATTAGCAATTCACTGCAGCAAATGGAAGGCTAAACCCTGGGACAGACGAACATTATGGCGTCTTGGGCCTGAATGGCAGAGCAGTAAACTTGTTGACTGTCCCAAAAGCAATTGTCGGCGGCCCTTGCGATAAACGAGGCAAAAATGTCAATCGTAACTCGCCTAGCGGACATATATATTATTTGTAATGGGATACAAGGTATAACATTGAAACACAGCTGTTAAGCGAGCTGCTTACACTAACTAACTCTACACAACTAGTGAACATAGCTCAGTTTTAAAGCACTGCACTCCGCCAAATGGCTTTCAGAATTATACAAATCATTAGAAATGTAACACTCGGGTTAAAGGCCACAACAGTTCCATACGCAGCCTCCCTGAATTATAGATTAAATGCTACACGTAAATGCATATTACTTGTAATGAAACCCAATGCTAGAGCTTTTGACTGCAACAGTTAAAAGATACATGCAGCACATGCAAGATCTGCACAAAAGTATTTTGTCAGACGACCAAAGCAAACGAAGGAACACCTAACTAAATAAATAATTAAATTTATAAATAAATACCACTTGTAATGAGACCGAATTCTATAGCTCTAACACCCGGCATTAATTATGCAGCAGCAACAAACGACTCAAAAATGCGGGTCATAACTCGCTCTTGTTGTGCAAACTAAAATTCCAAATGTGCTGCAACACGCGACGCTAATTATACTGGAGACTCGCTAATCAGCAGCACCGACTCAAAAACAAAAGCCCTCGTAACTCGAGCGCGTTAGGGAAACTTTTTACTACCAATTTGCCCGATCTGCTGTGTTAGGGTATAAAATAATTGGAGATTCGTAACTTCCACCAGTTAAAGTAATTTTTTGCTGTCAGTTTTTGAACGATATGCGGCGCTAATATTATATATTAAATAATGTTAGCGTGCCTTTGGCACGTGTGATCTACAGTTCGCCTCTTTGGCAGGGAGGCGAGCCTTAGGTCCTTTGAATTACTGACGCCATATTTTTGATATTTTAAAATCCACTGCGAGGGCACTGGCCTAATTATCTCCGCCAATGAGGCTATGTTTGTGTCGGTATTGGTCTGTCTCTTTCTCTCTATCTGTCTTTTAGAAAATAATCTGTTTTTTTTTTCTGCAGCCGTTCGCTCCTTTGGGCCCTAGGGGGCATTTATGTACAGCACGAACCAGTGCATTTGGGTTTCACAATTAGGGCAGTAGTCAAGCTGACTTTGCCTTTATTTCTAACATTAAAAATTTTCCTTCAAGACATTTCGGTGATGCCATAAGAATTAGGATACTTGTACTATTAGCCGTCCTATGCACAACGAAGTTTCGCTTCGCCTACACTGATTTTGTTTAAATGGCGGAGGCAAGTAGTTTTTGCACATTCTGACGACACTCACCTGTTGTTTTCCCGAAAAAAAAAATTATTCAAAATGTGGCGAAGGCGTCGGAAACTTATATATTGTAAAACACCAGCAGCTGATGAAAAACAATTGAGCAGTTTCCGACCGTCAATAATGTAACTCTGTTATTCATTTAAAAAAATTAATAAAATGCAAACACATTTTCACGCTGATAATGATTGGGTTCTATCACTGTAAAGCCTGATGCATAGATCTATCATAAGCGTGTAATATGTATCTTATTGAAATTTCATGCACCAGGGCTGCCGAAATTAAATCCACGGTGTTTCGATCTAGCATTCAACTATCCACTTCCATAAACAGACTAGGAGAGACATTTTGATAAGTTATATATACTATTGTCTGTCCTGCAGGCAACCTTCAATAGAATTTTTTGTAACAGTGCATAGGTCTCCGATTATTGATGTTTGTCGTTGCACTGCTAACGGGTGAACTGGACCTGCAGGAAATGCATTAGCTGTTAAATTTCGAAGTAACGTACCGATATGATTTCAAACATCGAAATGTTGCAATTTCAGTCCCAATTATGCCATTTTCCAGGCATCTAAGTAGATAAATTAATTTTATAATATGCAACTACATTAAGACGAACTGAATGGTCATGTCACCGAGCTGGACCGTTTAAATATTACGCAGGTGTGCAGTATCTTCAATTTAACGCAAAAATATTTACCATATCTTTAGAGTTCATTTGCCTGCAGGCTGTCGTGCTGGGCTGATGGCCGGCACCACGCTACATCTCTGGCTACATAATGGGACTCTCAGCAGTCATGCAAGCCATACAAGCTAACATTAAGTCGACGACTAATAAGCTTCATAATGCCGACTAATTCCGTCCTTAGATAGGACAGTACACAGGGTCTGGGGAAGACTGCAGAGTGTGCTACAGGCGTTGGTAAAATAACCACTTCTCCATGAATGTGTCACAAGTGTCGGTGGTTAGTACAGCTTGACGCTGGGAAGAAATTCCCAAAAAATATTAGAAAACATAGAAATGATACACTAGGTTTGTTTTTAAAGTTAGAAAAATGACTTAGGTGCGTTGCCTAAGATGTTTAGATCTTCAAGTTCTCACATTGAGCACCTGAACAGCGGTTCAAGATCAATGTACAACAACGTTTGTTGATGTACGTTGTTGATGACATTATTCAACATGATAAATACAAACTATCATGAGCAAACATTTCGTTGACTGCATTACTCACCTGAATATAATTAGTCAATATGTATTATTACACAATATTATCCGAGAAGAGTAGATTCTCAACAACAGGTTATGTGTCTCGTCTAAGTAATACAACCCTTTCTACTTTTTTCAACCAGCATTTCAAGCGTTGCCTCCGTAACACTTTCTTATCAACATTTCCTCAATAAATGCGTGTAGTAAAATTCGATTCTATCTAGAAACCTATAACATTATCTACAGTCTAAAATTCTACAGTACTCATTTATCCGTGCAAGTCGAAGCTATATCTCAGGATATGCTTTTGTGATTGACTTTTGTACATGAACGATTTTTTTTTCTTTTCAGTAACTTAACAATCTTTGTTAGATGATAGTTTTTAATATGTGTTCTATCCAGCCATCCATTGTAATGGAACGAGTTATTTTAGGATAAAATTCTGTTCATGTGTGTCCCATATGTATGGTTCATGGAGTAACTAAACATTTTCTGCATAATACATACTCTGAACATGTATCCAGTTATCCCCACTTCCTTAATTAAACGAACTGTTTAACCATCGGCTTCCGAACACTTGTCCAATCTGACCCCCCTTACAAATATTGAACTCGTTCTAATACCAAAACATGCAAAAAGCAACAAAAAACGTAATCTCCTCCTCCACCCATTTTGCCAATATCTCTTTTCATTAGAGCACTCGGGTCATGTTTACACAAACTGACCCTAGAGTTTTGCCAACGCTAATGCCTGCTCAATATTCCAAATTTAAAGGTGGAACCAGCAGTAGCAGCAGAAGGCTGTACGCTATTTGTAGTTGGGGCGCAGCAAAAATTCAGTGCTTTACCCGCTAGCAAATGCATCGTGGAATTTTTCGGACCAACGTTTGCGATTTTAGCATTTTTCTTTCCGTTATGATACACTGACTCGGGCAGAGTAAAAAGTTGGAAGCGGCCGCAACGTCTGCACATTAAAATTGCAGTTGAAAATCGAGAGGCTGTCATTGCTCTTCGATTTGGTGAGGTAAAAAACGCTCGTCCGGGGAGATGAACGCATTGTGCGTGCAAGCCTCACGTGTCATTTTTTTTCTTGGTACAATTTTCCAACAGGTTTTATTCTTCGTTTATCCCCTTGCTAGTATCATGGAGGACAGAGTGAATGCCTATATTCCGATCTACGCCAGACAGCTCTTCTCTGAATTGTGAGTAGTAGCTTAACGTCAACTCTGACTGCACCCTCCACTGGGAAATTCACTTGCACTGGTTCGTGCAGCAAACATAGACCAACTGGCTCCAGAGAAGTAAGTGCAGTTGCAGCGTACTACTGGTCGCTAAGAACTATGGTGCCGAAACGGAAGGTTCAATGACCAGCCAACCCCCTATCCTAGGGCAGGTATTCCCACGGTAGCTATGCGTACAAGCATATGCGCTGATTCAGCGCACCGAGTGCCTTGAGAAAGACTGTCTTCAGTCATTCCTAAGCTTGTACCTATCATAGGTAAGCTATTTTTCTCCTAATGCTGAAAGCATTACGTGCTGGTGGATGAAAGAAGACCACGGCATCACAATGGATCGGAACAAGCTCGCCATTGGAGGAAAGACTCGGGCCCTCACTCTAATAGAGCAGGAAGTGCCGATGAATCAAGTAGCTGTTGAACTGAATGCCAGCCGATTGTCCCTCTTCAAGTCTAAAAAATCAGCTGCCGTGACCATACTGCCCCGCAAAGTGGGATGTGGGTGCAAGAAAAAGACAACAGCAGGGACTGCCAAGGTGTTAGTGGAAGAGGTGAAGCTTGCTGTTGTCTTTCTCTTTCACCCACAGCCCACTTTGCGTGACGGTATGTTTCCATCACTGTGTGCAGCAGCCGATTTTTTAAACTTGAAGAGAGACACTCGGCTGACATTCAGTTCGATAGCTACGCAGTTCATTGGCACTCCCTGCTCGATTGAAGTGAGGGCCTAAATATTTTCTTCAGTGGTAAGCTAGTTCCGGCCCATTGTGATGATGGTTCTTGGTATGGTGCCAAATAAGGGAAAAAAGTATGAAGCAAAGTAGAGGCCTGTGAACAGCGTTACGGACGTTTACGGGGTTCTGTTGGAGCTCGGATAGATCCCAGACTGACTGTGTTGCGAGGATTTGTGTTTGGCTCCGGGGTTTTGTTGCACACGTCATACCACCGTCCTCTCATATGGCGGGAATGCAAAAATAACGAAAACGGTGAATTATACGATAACTTTGTTTTTGCGGCCACTGTACTATCAAAAGCCACAAATGATTAGATTTTGCTGCTGATACAAAGAAAATCCCGCATGATTTCAGAGCAACTTTGAATTTTTCTTTACCGTTGCCTTGTTCGGCGGAGATGAGCGTTCTCAGAGTGCTCCAGTTTGAACTCATGTATTTTGTACCTTTGGTCGTGTTTTGGTACTACATTTATTGAAACACTAAGGGGGGCTCTAAGGAAAAAATATATTCGTAAGGGGGCGTGGGTGTAAAGAGGTTAAGAACCGCCGGTATAGATACTAGAAAATCTTCCTATTCGTCTAGTGGTGTTTCCGAAAGTCGAGTACCACTTTTTCGCCTTGTTTAACAAGCACTGCAAAATTTCTACTATATTGCCTCATATATCTTTTCTTCGGTCCTTGCATAAATCTCAAGCTTTCATTTAAAAACTAGACTATTATCCCAACATTATCAGCACTTGTAACTTCACTTCTTATAACGAACGAAGCGAAACGTGCATTACGTCTCTCGTTTTTTAGCACCAAGCGCTCGTTTACACGAGTCCCTCCGTGCATTAAATCGATGGCATACTCTCAAGCACGAGAGACCATTGTGCTCTTTTGAAAGGCAAAGTTAAATTTAGTCTAGCTTGGCTCCATTGAAACCTTGCCACTGTCATTCTCCTCATCGCATTCTGCTCCACAGGCAAAGTTGTTGACTACAAAGCTCGAGTGTAAACAAATCAATTTGTT
>LQNS02004412.1:1054794-1097032 GCA_001587735.2 Parhyale hawaiensis | reverse complement strand
GCAAAGTTAAATTTAGTCTAGCTTGGCTCCATTGAAACCTTGCCACTGTCATTCTCCTCATCGCATTCTGCTCCACAGGCAAAGTTGTTGACTACAAAGCTCGAGTGTAAACAAATCAATTTGTTTCGCCCTTAACTCACTCACAACTTGTGCGAGTCTGCCGTTGGTGGCGCGTCTGAAGGGGAAAGTGACTGAGTAAAGTGAAGTGCCTCCAAGCTGGCGGCTGTAGTCTCGCAAAGCTCCTGTACTTTTCCATCGAAATGAAACAAGATTTACTCTTCAAACAAGGTTAAACTAGGGTTAAGCTAAAAATCTCAACGGTCAGGGTCGAAATGTTGTCGAATTAGGCATTTTAACTGCACAAAATGAACATAGTAAAAACGTTTCAATAAAAAATCAAGAGAATCAGGCTAAACCTAGAGAAATTTACTAGAAATACGGAGAGTTGTTAAATAAAACTGGAAACGTTAGAACAAACAAGGAATAACAACTAGAGGTAGTCTCGTATACATACATTTAATACATACATGTAGGTGCTGAGAGTAAGGCATAGTAATGTAGGGAATATACATGATGTATGCTGTACTTTGTACTTTGTTTACTGTTCCTTATAATCCAAACTTATTAATAGCAGCTAGAAAGCGGGAGCTGTTCAATTTACTTGTACAGATTCCTTAGGAATACAAAATAGTACCTAATCGTGTATCTAAATAATTAAATTTATGATTACTTATAGGTAAAGGTAAAGCCTACTTAACCACAACACCTACTGAAATGCACACGTGCTGGTTCGTGCTGCGGATATATAGTCCAAGTGGACCCAGAGGTATGTACGGCTGTAGCCGATCACCGATCGTCAAGAACTATGGCACCATCGACGAAAGGTTCCTATGCAACGACTCGGGCCCTTACTCTCCCATTTTTGGGAAAGGTAAGTGCCTCATGGCAGCTGTGCATACCTATCAACTGCTCACTCAGCACGTCAAGCGCCGCACTGATCACCTGCTTGGCTTCTCATACGAGCCCGCAAAGTGACAACGTCTAGTGTCATGAGTTCACCACGCCAGGCTGCTGCTAAATGAATAAATCTACCGCTGTACAGCAAGAAATCGACAATCGCAGATACAAAAAAAAAAAAAAGAAAACAGTTAGCAATATCATGGTCTTTTCGGAAACCCAAAGCCCGTTGCATTGCACAACATCACGCAACAGCAGTCCGGCATTCAATTGAGCCTTCAACCCTGAACAGACACTGGCCCCCGAGTGCAGAGTGCGGACACACTTCACACGGTCTTCTAGACAGCTCTAATGCAAACTCATGTAATAACTTCCAAGAGTGTCTTACTTCAGAAGGTTGATTGTTGACCGCTAGAACTCATGATAATAATATAGTTGATCACTTATAACAATATATATATATAATCATATATAATAATTTGGATAACGTGGCTCTTATGAAAGGGTTGGCTGATTAAAGAAACTACAACTTCTGAACAAGTGTTAACTATTATAAAAAAATCAACTCTAATTCTTTGGGAAAAGTGTCTCGCTCTGACGGGTGGTTAGTTCATCTGTACACTTTAGTAGCTATATAACTGGAATTAGGAGTCGCTTAATAATTTGTTAAATATGGCTTGTTCTAGATAGTTATCTGGTTTGCAGCATATCACACGATAAAAATATAATTAAAAGAGCGGTACCATACGTAAAAAATCATAGAAGTAAAAAATATGGACGACAAATACAAGCATATCTTTTTAATGATATATACTAGCTTCGAATAAAAAATTCGAATTATGAACCAAACAGATAAATTTACGCTCATGAAGATCCTGAAAGAAAAAAGACGCGCTCGTTATGCTTTACAAAAGTAGTGCTTGTTGATCCAGCTACAGCTAGCGCTATGCTTTCTTTAAGCTCATCAATTCTCATTACCTCCGCCGAAGAGGTTATGTTTTCGTCGTGTTTGTCTCTCTATCTGTCTGTCACCAAGATAACTCAAAAAGTTATCAACAGATTTGGACAAAATTTACAGGGATTGTTGAGTATGTTAGGAGGAACAGATGATTAACTTTTGGAGAAGATATGTCCATCCATTTGTTTGTTTGTCTGCCTCATTTTCCTCAATGCCATAACTCAAAACGTTATGGATGGATTTTTATGAAATTAACATGAGTTGTTAAGTAGCTATATAACAAAGAGTACATGACCAAATTTTGGCAATGGTCCGTTTGTTCATTCGTTCGTTTGTCACGGTTTTTAATTTTATGCTTGTTAGCACAATGACTCAAAAAATAATGAATTGATCATTATGAAATTTATAGGGGTTGTTAATAGTGTTAAAAGACATAAACGATTAAATTTTGGCGCAGATTCGTTTGTTCGTTTGTATGTTTGACTCATGTTTGTCATAACGTTTGTTACCAGTATAACTTAAAAAGTAAAAAACGGGTTTTCAAGAAAATTTCACAAGCTGTTATTACCATTAAAAGGCACAAATGATTAGATTTTGGAGTTTATACAAAGAAAATTATGGTTTCAGAGCCAATTTAAATTTTTTGCTACCGTTGCTTCGCTTGGAGGAGGGATGAGCTCTCAGATTGCTCTAGTTCAAGAATTTTTTTGTATCTACTATCAATATTAAAATGAATCAAAAAACGAGTTATATCCACGAAATTTCAATTTGTTCTGGCACTGTAGCATATAAATATGTCATGCAATAATCTTTACGGTAAAAATTATCTTGCAGATCTTGTTTTCATTATATATCAACTTGAGGAAAAAGGTCCATTCACTATTCTCCAACATTCTATATCTAAAGCTTAACACTGAAAATCAACATTTTCTGTGATACCACCGATTTAAATCTAATTTAAACTCTTATAATTTCCGAAAGTGCTTTGCATTCGTCGGTTAGCTGCCGCGTAACCAAATTCGTGCCCCGTAAACATTTCCGCTGAGGCATTCCCTTCTTATAGAGCAAACATTTTACCCTTGCATTCCTTAAAAGAAGAATAAGACAGGGACAAGGCTGCACAATTGGTTTTTATTGTGTAAGCTTCAGCGAGGTGCGGCACTTCTTTCGAATTTAGGATGTCGATATGGTGAGACTGACTTCTTTCAGGGGGATGAAATTCCTCGAAAGCGACGCTAACGCAAAGAAAAGTTAACTCCGCTCCAGACGCAGCGGCTCCTTTTCCGAAACTCAAAGAAGATCAAGTTGCAAATTTTGACAAAGGAACACTGCTGCATCAAGTGCATTTGGACTCTGGAGAAATTGTCGTAAGTGGCGAGTTTTTCGACGTACGCGAAAAGAAACGTAGGTCATTCTAAGCTCTAGATAACCATGTTAAGAACTCGATCAGTCTACAATATATTGGCACCAGTATGCCATAGCTAGTTTCATCGTTACTGAATTACAGAATATTAGTTCTTGAAGGAGGTTTGATTGCTCGAACCTTCATGGTAATGCACAAGAGTTTACAAGGAATGATAGACGTGTTCTATTGAACCACGATAGGCAACATAATCTAAGAAATAAGATATTACCCTTCCGGATCTTCAGTCTTGACTTTTGATTTACTATTTTTTTTTTTTTTTCAAGAAACAACCCAATCCAAAATTTATGAGCATTAATCGTCTACCAATGGGAAATTAGTGAAAGGTATCCGATAACATTGGATATATGCCCATAAATTTCTTATTAGGAATTTCCACTCATAACTGGTCGGCACTTCTGCGCAGCAGTCCAGGCTGGGCTAAAAATACAGACGCCGTATTCCACCCGGTGACAGTACGCGTTCACTTGGGGGCCGAATTTGAGACATCGAGGATTAACTTGTCCGAGACTTTATGCAAGTGCGCCGATTTCGACCCGTTGCGTTGAGTTTCAGGCATTGGCTCTTCATTTGTTACCTTTGAGACTTCTAGAAACTCAATCCTGCTCCGTCTAATGGTGTTTCCAGCTCGACGTAATTGTACCGCTTCTAATACTTACAACCTTATGCTAAGTGGCGAAACCAACCCTTGTGTGGGAAGTACTGGACAAGCCAAATCTGGAAGGCTCAGGTTTGGCGACCGGTTGAACGTAGCCTGATTACCCTCTAAACAGTGAGAGAAGCCTTCAACTAAAACCGGGACCTTTCTCAGTGCACTGAGGGGGGGGAGGGAGATATCCGCGCTGACGTACTTCTAAATCGTGAAATACCAACAGAGGTGTTTCCATTCGGTGTAAGGGAAACTGTGCTGGTTTGGGTACAACACTTTTCTCACTGAACAATTGCAATGAACTAACTATTGCAATAGCATAGAATCCGCGTTGTATTTGTATCAGTCAGCGTTTCAAGAATCATGACATTAGTGTCTGTCAGTGTATAATAAATATATATTTTTTAATTTTCCATTTTATTTCTTGTTTCTGTCGCAGGGAAACACTGCGTGGGATGCTGCGTTTTCATGATTTAGCTAGTGCGCCATGAGACGGAGAGACTACCTATTTTTGCAGCAATAGTTCACTTCTAACGCCATGGTCCAATTGGAAAATTACAATAAATAATCGGATACAATTCGAGATTGCCCCTAAAGACAACAGATAAATACTAATGATTTTCCGATGGGGATTTCTTCAGCATTTCATACACTGCCCCAAAAAAATTTTCGGCCGACCTAACAGCTAAAAACACTAAACAACCTCTGAGGCAACTGAAAACTCTGCTAGGGAAAAGATTTTGAAAAGAACCTAATGACATTAGTACCTCTAACTTTGTAATATTCAACTATTCTTTTAGAGAATAAATACGTCCTGTGCTTCCTTAGTCTTTCATAGTATTTATCATGTAACAGCTTTTGATAACAAAGTCTTTCGCGCAGTTAGAGTCTATTGGCAGTCAATATTTAACCGAATTTGGTAATAGTACCTGACGTCGCATCTATAATTTAATATTTAATATTTCGAACATTGATATTTCAAGATAAAAATAAAAATGGTAGCAGGCCATCAACATTTGGCCTATATATAATAGTTTACAAGAACAACTTTTAGCCACTAATTGCTATTATTCTTCTTTAAGCTAATTATAGCGTAAAAATTATTTTGATTTAAATTTTTTGCAATACTAAGCTATAAAGTATTCGCAATCATTATGCATTTTAACGAGTCAACGAAGTACATTCCTGAAATATAAACTACAGAATATTTGCAACCATCTAGCAATGGGGAAAGTCTAGGCACAATTTTATATTTTACATCACTAAACCATCGTAATCATCAAGCAATCAGTAAAATTGAGGTACAATCCTGTATTGTAAATTACAAAACCTTAGAAATCATCATGCCATGAGGAAAGCAAAGTTCCAGTGCCAATATATCTGTTGCTCACCACCAGTGGAACGCATCAAATATTCTCCAACATCTTAATGCGTCGCATGTTGGACCTCGCAGGACGCTGCTGCATTAATTCGAGTACAAAACACATTACACAAATGAAGGAATTATCACGCAATGACAATAGCGTAAGATTATAGCTTTGGATGAATGTCTTTGAAAGAAACCTGACAAATGCGAATTTCACCTTTTAATTTGTTTGCGGTGAAACCAGCGATTTCCGATGAGTCTAAAGCCTTGATGTGCTGGAATAAAAGCAAACGGAAGCAGCATGTAACTATAAGATCGATATGACTTGGGCCAGAGATGCAAAATTTGTAGGTAACTTGCTAAGAGCTGTAATGATATTATAAAATAAGTACCGTGCAGCATCAGAAATATGTCGATTATTCAACAATAAACGATATGAAGTTAACGAAATGCACGTTTGGGTAAAGTGGAACATATGCAGCAGGACCCAGTATAGAGACAGAAAAATGTATCTTTGTTCAATCATTAGACATTATGTAGGGTAAATAGTAACTTGGTAAAATGTTTATGCATGGAAACCATCCCGCCATCTACAACAATAAAATAGAAAAGCCAGTGTATGTCGAAGGCATAAGCTTGAAATTGAAAAGTTCTTCTAAGCCGCTGCCACGGGAACACATGCAAAAGAAGTTCTGCAACTCGTCTGGTCAGAAGCAAAGAACGAACGGAACAACGTGCATCGAAAAGTGACGCCACCAATGACGTCATATCGGCGAATGGTGCAGCTGAACAGGCCATGAACATCTTAAAAATATCACGCAAAATACATCAATTGCAAACTGGAAGTCAAGTACAAAAATCAATGAATAGTTGACATATTAATTGAACAGTTACTCAATGAAAATGACAGTGGAGGCTCTCTTAGCATCTCAGATAATTCTAGGCAGGTATGGCGCCCTGATTTAACATTTTCTTTAGACGTGACACCTAATTACTAGGTTGAATTTTCGCTACTTTGTTTGTACCTGTAAGCTTGTAAGCATATTTTGTGAACCCATTGTGTTCTTAATAAAAGCTAATTATTATAATTATTATTATATTGTTCCTCATCTATCAGTTTTTTTAATACATTGCAGTTTTTGCACTTAACCCATCCAACCTCCCGCTCGTGAACGACGAGCTATAACCTAATTTGCACACGTACACACAACAAGGTCATTTACATGAAGTGCGAGCAATAGCTGTTCTCATGCTTTCCTCGCCTCAAGAAAATAGCACTACATATTACTTTGGTTAGGATTGAGAACCCAACCACACAGGTCAGAAGGCTCAACCTCGAACACTTGGACAAGTCGATATGACGTTGTGCGGTCACGGCTAAGTACGTTAGTAGGGATGAGTCCTCCCGTTACACTGTCCTTTCCTGCTTCTAATAATGTTATGTTATATTAGTAGGGATGAGTCCTCCCGTTACACTGTCCTTTCCTACTTCTAATAATGTTATGTTATGTTTGTAGAGATGAGTCCTCCCGTTACATTCTTCTTTCCTGCTTCTAATAATGTTACTGGTAGAAGAGCGCTTGCTGGCGCATTGCGACATGTTCAAAACGTCGGTTAAGGCCTCTCAGCGTCCTCTACAGAGCTTACACTGCAGCTTGCGCCAGTAGAGAGGCGGGGAAAGTTCCTCTTACTTTTCAGCGAGTCAAAGTGATATAGGTACCTATTATTTAGAGTACAATCCTGTCCTGAGGCACATGTAGGGTAAATTTTCCATTGTTTAGAAAATGATTGCATAGAGATTATGAGGAGAACAAAGAAAACAGACAGAGAAAGAAATTATTNCACACAGGTCAGAAGGCTCAACCTCAAACACTCGGACAAGTCGATATGATATGCGGTCACGGCTAAGTACGTTAGTAGGGATGAGTCCTCCCGTTACACTGTCCTTTCCTGCTTCTAATAATGCTATGTTATATTAGTAGGAATGAGTCCTCCCGTTACACTATCCTTTCCTGCTTCTAATAATGTTACTGGTAGAAGAGCGCTTGCTGGCACATTGTGACATGTTCAAAACGTCGGTTAAGGCCTCTCAGCGTCCTCTACAGAGCTTACACTGCAGCTTGCGCCAGTAGAGAGGCGGGGAAAGTTCCTCTTACTTTTGAGCGAGTCAAAGTGATATAGGTACCTATTATTTAGAGTACAATCCTGTCCTGAGGCACATGTAGGGTAAATTTTCCAATGTTTAGAAAATGATTGCATAGAGATTATGAGGAGAACAAAGAAAACAGACAGAGAAAGAAATTATTCTGTAAATGATCAACATTTTATTGATGTATGTATATTATATATTAGTGCAATGTTCAAATGCGTTCAGTTGCAGTNTTAGAAAATGATTGCATAGAGATTATGAGGAGAACAAAGAAAACAGACAGAGAAAGAAATTATTCTGTAAATGATCAACATTTTATTGATGTATGTATATTATATATTAGTGCAATGTTCAAATGCGTTCAGTTGCAGTCAGAGTCAGCAAACGTCTTTGTTCCCAGTACGTGGAACGCTTAATACGCGGTGTTCTCTCTAGCGGGGGACTCTACCTATTCTAATATGAAACGCGCTTCATTAACAACTCAGTTATCTCAGAAGCTAGAACAACAACTTCCTTTTGAACCATTGTTTATGTAACCATAAAAGGTATTACGACCAGAAGTGTACAACACTAATATGAGTTCTTTCTTGATTTGATTGATAGAATTATAGCTTGGCTCGCAATTATTCAATTTCATTTATAAACTAGAGCACTCTGAGAGCGCATACCTCCGCCAAGCAAGGCAAAGGTTACGGAAAATTCAAATTTGTACTGAGACCATGATTTTCTTGGTATCAACACCAATATCTAATCATTTGTGCTCTTAAAGAGTGTTAACAACTTCAGTACTTTTTATGAAGACCCGTTCAAAAATTTTTGAGTTATGCGGCTAACAAACATTATGACAAACATGGGTCAAACATACAAACGAACCAATCGATCTGCTCCAATATTCGATCATTCATGTCTTTTAGCATTACTAACAAGTCCTATAAATTTCATAAAGATCCATTCAAAACTTTTTGAGTTCTGCTGCTAACAAGCATTATGACAAACATATGTCAAACATACAAACGAACCAACCGATGTGCACCAAAATTTAATCATTTATGTCGTTTAACATCACTAACAACGCCAGCAAACTTCATAAAGATCCATAGAAAACTTTTGAATTATTGCGCTG
This sequence comes from Parhyale hawaiensis, assembly GCA_001587735.2. NCBI lineage: Eukaryota > Metazoa > Arthropoda > Malacostraca > Amphipoda > Hyalidae > Parhyale > Parhyale hawaiensis. The sequence goes on along the minus strand of LQNS02004412.1, from coordinate 1,088,407 downwards.
AAAAGTATTAAATCAAATACAACAATAAAGAGACAAACAAACCAACATATCATCACAAAAATTTTGTCATTTACTCTTGGTGATATACCTAACATTTCATGTAAATTTAATAAAAATTCGTCAATAACTTTTTGAGTTCTGGTATTGAGAAAAATGAGGCAGACAAACGGATGGACGGATCTTCACCAAAAGTTAATCATCTGTTTCTCTAACATACCTAACAATGCCTGCACCTGTTGTCAAAGTCCGTCCATAACTTTCTGAGTTATCTTGATGACAGACAGAAGGACTGACAGACAGACAAACAAACCCGACGAAAACATAACTTCCTTGACGGAGGTAAAAATAAAAAAAAAAATAAAGAAGTTAGAGGGAAGAATAATTAGTTGAATGAAGAACACTGTGTACATTTACAGAGGTAAAAAGTGTCTAAATTTTCTTTTTACAGGAAATAAAACGTGAAGGCATTCACGCAATACACGAATCAAAGAAAACGACAAGAAAGGGGAAATTAAATAATGTTTAAAATCTTTAAATGCACGAACGAATTAAAAAAACTCTGGATGCCGTATCAAACTGAAGAAGCGACGAGAGAACGCTTACCTCCGCCAAGAACTATAATGTTAATAAAAATCCAAAGTGATTCATAATCCAGGATTTTTTTTATCATCAATAATACTAAATCAGTTGTTCTTCGTAATATTCCTAGCAAAATCTGTAATATTCCGAGCAACATCTGTAATATTCCTAGCAATATCTGTAATGTCCCTAACAACGTCTGTAATATTCCTAGCAAGAACTGTAATGTTCCTAGCAACATCTGCAATATTCCAGCAACATCTGTAATATCCCAGTACCATCTGTAATATTCCTAGCAACATCTGTAATATTCCTACCAACATCTGTAATATTCCCAGCAACATCTGTAATATTCCTAGCAACATCTGTAATATTCTTAGCAACATCTGTAAATTTCTTGAAGATATGTCCATAAAGAAAACTACAAAGAGAGAAACAGACACATGAACCGATGAATAAATCATCATCATCGAAATTTGGTCATTTGCGCCTCTTAGCCATCCTAACAGTTCCTGCAAATTTCATAGTGATCCATAAATAACATTTTGTGTTATTCAACTATGAAATAAACACACATACGGAGCAACAGATCACAGAAATGTACCTCCGAGGCTTCCTAAATTCGTCTTCTTCTGTCTTCCGCTCCAATTGCACTGTCTAACATCTTTAACTCCGTATATCAGCGGCTATAGATCATGATTGCGTGCATTCATGATCGTCTCTTTTGCTGAGACTCTTCTCCTTCCTCTTTTTTTTTCTTCTCTTTTCAACAGTCTTTTATATCCTACTAACATAATAGCAATAGCTCATAGAGGGCCGGGCGTAAGTTTCGGTGTCTCTTTGAGAATGGACCTGTTGGTTCGTCTATTGCCGCCTATCTAATCTAATCTAAAAAATTTGGTCATTGGCGTCCCCGAACATTTCCTGCAACGTTCAGGGAAATTAGCTCATAACTTTCCGAGTTACGTTACCAAAAGTAGCAGGTAGACAAACAAACGGCTGAGAGCGGATCTTCCTCAAACGTTACTCATGAATTTCTCCTAAAACACCAATTAATCCCTATAATTTTTTTTTAATCCGTCAATGACGTTTTGAGTTACCTTGGGATTAGACAAACAAATACACAGACAGATAAATTTTTACAAAAATATAAGCTTCTTGGCGGAGGTAAATTTAATAACAAACTAGCCTTTATTTAATTAAAACTTACATCAATGCATTCCAAGAAAAAAAGTGATGATGTTGACTGTAGTTACAAGTAGTCCTGATATAGGCCCTAGGTTCTTGTTCATGTAGTTATATTATAAACAAGTTGGAAACTTTCCCTCTCAGATACATGATGTATGTACTCTTGATTTAGGTATAAACATGTCAACTATCTGGATGTAAAACTTTAAACCTAAATAACAAAACTTCGTAGGGTAAGTAAGGCTACAACAGAACTACACGCCCCCCGGCCTTTCAATGTTGCACAGTTCAGTGGAGGTTTACAGAGACAGCCTTCCCATCCCACGCTTTAAATCAGCGTGCAAGAACTCTTTGTTGAAATAAAGATTCATTGATAATAGAGTAAGCAAAGATAGTTCCCGAATATGACATTCATTATATGAAACAAAAGATCATAACTGGATAATTCCTACTTATAAGGAAACAGTATCCGATAAATTTGTATTATAGGGAATAATGGTTCAGTCCTCACATGAAAATGCGCGCTGTGTCTCTTTAGTTGGACTGCTGGTTTGTCGACTTAATGGACCAGATGTCAAATATTACAGTTTTTCAATAGGTCAACAACACTGTCTAGGAATTCTCTACATAAGGAAATAATCGGAGTGCATTAATCATAGATTTATACGATGCTCAGTACGACAGACGAATGGCAATTAGGTTAAAAAATTATTGCTAATGATACATTTATTGTGATCCAACTGAAATGATCATGCAATTTAAAGCATTTCTTCCCTTGTCAGAAACAGCATTTAATGACTTTCTAATTGAGGAAATAATCAGAGGCAGCCCACATTCGATGTACCGTCCGAAGCAGAGATTATAATGAGGTTGCATGATCATAAAACTTGACCTGCTTTGGCTGGTAGCTTCGTTAGCAGAAGTCTCAAGCATCTAAGGAGCTGGTTTCTTTTGCCCTGGGCATATCGTGTAGGGTTCCTTCAGTGTTTTAAGGCAGCAGAAGCCCCCAGTGTACTGAAATATGCTCTCACTCTAGCTTAATGAGAGCCTCGGCTCCATTCTAAGGAGTTCCCAGCCCTTCGCAAGAGGCCGGCCAATTCCAAGGGCCTCGCTCATTTTTCTTCCAAGCTTCGCCCACTGGTTGGTTTTTTGTGTTGAATTTTTTTCTATCTTCCATCCTTCAATTTCCTTCGGTGTAGGTTCTGTTACATATGCCACCCGAGCAACAGGTGGGAGCTTCAAGAAACGGAGTGGCGCCGTGAAGCAGCAGAGGCAGAAAATTGCTCTCAAATTCCTGACGGAGAATTTTAGTTCGATGTCGACGCATTCCTGACATGAGAGAGAAGAAAAATGTTCAAAATGGCTGTAAAAAATGTCCTGAAATTCACGCTCTTCAGAGCTTTCGAACTGTATTGAACAAGGAAGTGAAATTCAGTAAAAGGAGAGACACGGAGAACGCTGAAGAAACTTGGTGCAACAATGCTAAAGTATTATCCTATGACCAAGTGACTTATGAGAAAAGAGCACTTGTTTTCTAGTTGCAAAGGAACTTATTTTTAATGGTGATTACAATTTTTCCATTCACTGATTTAGTATAGCAGGCAGGAGTTAGTAATATTTTGTAGTTGCTACACAAAGAGTTACCTACATACTTCCTGATATTTAAAAATTGATGATAGTAAAGAGAAACTCTAAGATGACAAATTGCAATTTTGTGCAGTTCAAGTGGTAGCCTGTAAACGTTACCCTACAATTTCCAAACTTATGTCGAGCGTTGTCATGAGGCTACATAAAGCTTGCCTGGTGTATTGCTTCTGCAGCACAGACAATTGAAAACAGACCGACACTTCTTCACTATTTCTTCCGAGAATATTAGCAACAATGATGACGTCACACATGAAAACTTGCATTAAATGGTATGGTCGTATCCTTGATACAAGTGGTATCTAGAGACGATAATGACGTCACAATAGTCTCAAACGGTCGATTAGAGGTGCGCTTAGAAGTTGGGCGTCTATGTCAAGAGCGTAGATCGTAGCAACGGCTGCGGACATCTGAAGCTGAAATTTCAGGCAACTGATGCGCTGATTGGCTTAACGAATAGCTGAGGGGCTGTGATTGGTGGGAAGGGATAGCTGGGTTACTGTGATTGGTGGGAAGGGATTACTAGGAGGCTATGGAGAATCTATGGACGAACAAAAAATCCCTGGCCGCCTGTACGTCAATGTGGCTGTGTTCGTTTCTTCTATTAAACCTCCATTGTTGAAGCAGGCCACTCGGAATTGGCGAACTTTGTCTGGCACGTAAGGAGTTCAAATGTGGAAATTAGTTGGTTGCCCTTCAATAGCCTGGGGATATCGCTAATACCGAAGAATTAAATCAATTAACTCTGGACTAGTACAATAATAATACTAATAATAAGCAATATGGAATCAGCTAATGAGCATGGCCACTGACAGCCTGCGTAATAGCTCCTATCAGGTGGGCACTCTCGGTAATGAATATGGCCGAATACCGTGTTCGATTTTTCGATAATCACCGGCTAATTAGTCGGACTTAGCACCTTGTTTACATTTTGTATTCCCTAATTTATGCTGAAGAAATCAGAATTTTCCATATGATATACATATAGGCCTACAGTAGGCTACAAGGCCCGAAAAAATGACGGTGAAGAATTCGTGATATTTCCCAATGCCACACTTTCGTCGATACAACTTTCAACTTCGAAGAACATAAGAGATGCGCGTTCTCGGCATCACACCTGCTCATCAGTGAAATTTTATTTTTTCTTTCTGTGATATGGAAAAATATTAATCGCTTTTTGCTAGCAGTGACTTCAGATATTCATTTCAACTAGGTATCATGGATACGCTAGGCTATCATCTAGATGAAATTTTTTCGCTCACGAAAATTTGTTTCATCGACGAATGAAAACACGTTAGAAGAATAATTAAGTGATACAACAAAATTTTCTGTGGGAATAAACTAAGAAGTAGGATGCATGAGAGCGCTAAGGGAGCTTTCGTGTAATTTCAGTGCTTAGATTTCGACGTTGACAGCTTAACAAGTGCATTCAAATATCAACTTTGCTATCATTTGTAACCTGGCGTAATTTTCACCTATCTCTTTCTTCAAGAGTGACAGAAAGCGGACAGATAAACAAACAATATATAAATCTTTGTTAAGGTTTTTTTTCAAAACTTCCACTGGATTTTTATTATTTAATTGGCCAATTAAATAATAAAAATCCAGTGGAAGTTTTGAAAAAAAACCTTAACAAGTATGGAACCTGGATGTCCTCTATTCCAACGAATATATAAATCTTTATTACAGTTCTGCTTGTTCGTTACTTAGTTAGCCCGACTCTTTCATCAGTATTAGGAGGGAAAATAAGGGCCTTCGTGAGGTATCCTTGATACGACCTGGAGAGCGATGAATAGGATGAAGGAGTCATATTCAAAACTAGGCTGCTTCTGCTCGCAGGTGTTTGGTAGAAGATCCACTGACTGACTTGGAACATTCTTCACAGTTCGTATGCATGATACGGGGTCGAGGGCTTCAGAATTGAGGAGCGATTCTTTTGTTATGTAAAATTTCTACAAGTTCTTTCAGTATTAGATAAGGGTAAATTAGGATGGAGCGGGTCCTACATACCACTGTAGAACATGGATTTTGTTCTGTGCAATTTTCCCAGGTACCTGCTAGTAAATTAACAAATACATAAACATAATTAATAAATACAATTTGTTATATTGCAGATAGGAGAAGCACTCACAGATTATATACCACTGCAATCAAGGCAAGGCAATGTTAACGAAAAATTAGAATTTTCTCCTGAAACCAGGATTTGCTTTTTGATCATAATAAATATTTAGTCATTTGTGCCTCTTGATATGTCTAACAGCTACCGCAATTTTCTTAAAGGTTCTTGTTAATTTCTTGTACACTTATTTATAACTTTTGCGGTTATTTTAATGACAAACATAGATGCAAACGTAGAGATACGCAAGCGGACTGACATTTTATCGTCAAGATTTGATCAGAAAATTTCTTTAAGATCCCTTCATAACTGTTTGAGTTATATTGCCAAGAATAAACAGACATATAAACAAGCATATGGTTGAACGGATCTTCACCAAAATTCACCATCTGCTACTCCTAACATACTAAACAATCCCTGTAAATTTCATTACGATCCGTCCATAATTTTTTGAGTTATTTTGTGACACATAAACAAAAAGACAAACGGACAAAAAGGCAAATAGATAGAGAAACTCCCAACAAAAACATATTTATAAAAATCAATAACATCATGCCTGTGTCCGTTTAGGCGATCAGTTTCTACCTTAAAATGAAATATATTACTGATTACGTTCTTTTCGTAAGGAAAATATGAATATAACCCAGTATAATAGCGATCGTTAGTATGACTATATAAGCGAAGCTCTTCCAGTGTTTTACATCAGTTTTACAGTTACAAATGCTATGATAATGTCCAGCATGCATGAGCATTTCCTCATGACATGTGCGTGATGTACAGCATATGTATGCAGTATATCATGTATTCATAAATAAAAATGTGTGTCTGATTTGAATAGAGCAACAAGAGAACAACAATGCGATGCAGACGGGTCTGGTTTTCCATATTAGGATCACAGCTTCACATGGTGCAGCTATAACTTTTCCATAAGAATAAACGGCATGGCAAGAGAGCTGCTGGCTTGGAGCTCAGAACCTCACTGGTGTTCCCTTGTTCGATCCTGTGAAGTAGTTCCGTACTTAGAAAGGTTGCAGAAGCATATCGCATATGCTTCCTGCAATGTACACAAAATCTTATTAATTTTTCCCTTAAAAGAAGCACGTTGAAAGAGCCTCCCGTATAGTATAATATAGGTGATCAAGCCTGGGAAGCGCATGACAGAAGCAATAAAAGCCTCTTGTATTATATAACAAAATTATCCTGTTTTCCCTTAAAGGAAGCACATGGTAAGAGCTTCCTGCATCGCAGCTGAGGTAAAAGCCACCAAGTCATCGCCGCAAGTGTAAACAAACTTTCACTTTTCCGTGGCAATGTTTAGGGACACGCAATGCTCGCAAGCCACGGCTTTCGCTGTCATCTCTTTTAGCTGATTCTTTGGTGGGTCAGACGTAGTCCGATCTTGGCCATTACTTGACTGCAAATGGTTTACTATTTTGCCAGTCCAAAGAAAGTAACGCGATTCTTGTCCAAGTTACCGCCTTTTTCCAATTACCTTTAAACTGGTAATAAAATGTATTCCACACTCCTGAACAAGCTGAAAAATCATTAATGCGCTAATGAACTTCAACGAATTGCTGATGAATGCGAATACTGAAAACACGAACTCTGCAGCTGGTTGGAAAAAACATTATCATTTATTTAGATCCATAGAGAATCTTAATTACATACTCAAAAAAACATCGTGCAAATGCATGAAGCAAAGCTTGTCAACAAAGTGTGATGAGGCACAAAGATTGAGTAACATTATCATTACCTACTACGTTGCATTATGGCTCATTTCTTGGCCCCTACATGACAACAGTATAAGCAGCCATCAGCTGAACATGTTGGATAGTTTGTAGCCAGGACCATTACGGATAACATTTACTAACGAATTAGCTGATTTTCTTTTTTCTACCCTGATTTGGAGACTGAGAGCGCATTCCTGGTTCTGTCACTATACTTTCGCTATACTTTCATCAAATATCACTTTTAAATATCACATTTGCACTGCTTGACCTTGGTACATTCATAAGACGGCGAAATATATAATTATAAGCTACACATATGTAGGTGTTGAATGGACTTGGGCTTAAAGTTCGACTAAAGCGCGTAACAATAAAGGAGTTACCAAGGGCTCCGCACTAGCTAACGTTTGACCTCTTGAGAACTGTGACCAAATTTCTTCACTACCATGCTGCCATGTTACCCACTGCGTGTAGCTTCCGCCCTACTTTCTCCATGTCCTGGTGACCTACCAAAAGCTAATCATATCAGTGAGCTCTGCACTAGTGAGACGAGTGACTTTCTTTATTCCCAGCTTACTTTTTCTAGGTTTAATGCTCATGTGTACCAATTGAAGCGTGTTTATGCAGAGTTTGTCAACTTCGTTCTCGCATAGTGGGAGCAGCAATTTTTAGCTAATCAGTCCCGTTTAAATATGATTTTACTCGAAGTTATATTCCGAGGTACACAGTAAGAACTAGAGAAATGTGGAAGAGTTGCGTCACTGTGATGTTTTGCATGCGTTGTATAGTAACATTTATCACCATTTTTAAAATAATAGCTAATGTACAGTATGTATTGCACAAAAAAGATATTTCAGTGCCAGTAGTAATTTCGGAGAAAGAAAAATGTATGAAATGGTTGACAAGAGAAGAAATGTCCTCCGAGGGCAATATCTCCATGACTGATATGAATAATATTACGTTTTTTCATTTTATCTATTTATATAATTATCCGGTGATCGCTAGACTGAAGAAAACATGCGTTTTTTCCATAAAAATATAAATATTTGGAGCATAATATATGTCAAACGATACCTATAATGAGTTTCCTATAATTTTTCCACTGAAAGCCAATCCTAAACTGTTTTCTATAAAACCGTGAAAAACACTGCAAGCAGAGTATTTTACCGGTTTTTGCTCACTGCAAGACCTGTGGATGTTGCTAGATGGAAATAAAAAAGTAATATACTAACAAAGAGCACGGCTTTCTCTTCACCCTCACCTACAAACAGACTAGGAGAGACCTTATTAGTTATTCTGTAAAGCGAATACTACAGCAGCCGGATCTCTGCAGCAGGTGCGGACCTTCAGCTCAGTCCGTCCTCTAAAAGGATTCTAAAATTATTGGTGTATTATGCCGTCAAAAAATGCCAGTGAAAAATTTGCATTGAGATCTTTTCTCTGTTGATGCTCCACGCCGTAATTCTGTCCTGTGTAATATAGTACAAATCCCTATCGGCAAGCAATGTCGTTCTAATTTCCGTGTTACCATAAACGAAAAGCCAACTTCACATGGCAGTCAAATTAATGAATGCGTTTGCGAATTTTGACCAGCAGACGGGCGTCAGAAAATTGGCAAACTCTTGCACTTGCTTTGAATTTTCAGGATGGAGGATGCTGGATTTTTGGACGAAATTTCCCGGTCATCTACGCGGAATTTCGAAACAAGCTGTTTGTTGTATCGAAGTTTTGGATGAATTTAATCTCGTAGCCGTTTTAGTTAATTAGGTTTGAGATAATTTTTAAAAATTACTAGTTGATGTTTGTATTAGTTGCTGATTAAGTCGTGAAGTGAATGGGTGAATGGGTTTGTTTCCATGTGATACCAATTCATTCAGTTGAGCTTGTACCCGACAGTTTTCTGAACGGGGTTCATTGCCATTTGACCATCAGATGATATTTTAAGTTTTTTTTTGCAAAAAGGGGCATCAAAATTTTGCATGGAACATTCTACACGCTGTCACTATAGTTGCTAAGGTCTTTCACTGTCAAGAAAATCCGTTAGGCAAGAAGTCAAGACAGATCTCTCTACTTAGCAAGAAGTTCTTCAATTTGTACAACGTGCCAGGGACGTAGTCATAACACCTACTAACGCCACAGTTGTCCAACGACCATAATTTTCACTATCATGTTCTTATGCTGCTCAATACTGAAAAATACACAATGATCTAATTCATTATCATACTTGTTGTTTCGTCCATATCTACCTCCACTCGCCCGCTTGCACGCTATACTTTCAGTATCAGATAGGGGAAAGTAAAATATAACTGATACAGTCTCGGGATAAACAGTCGTCGGGTCCAAGCTGTTTCTCATTACAAATCATGAACGTACCGTCTAACCTGGAATACAGCTGTCCACGATGCCTTGTTTTTACAGAGTGACTTTTTACAGAAGAGTACTTAACTTCTATGAGTATATATGTAACCGGTAAGAAAGAAATTAATATTATTTTAGTGCTAGACTCGAACATCCTTGGTACGAATGGCACAATTTAGTACGAATAACACAATTTGGTACGAACAGCACAATTTGGTAAGAATAGCACAATTTTTTAAGTCCATAAATGCTTCTGTAGACATGATAACTCGTGGTACAGATGAAAGATCTCAAAAAGCTTTTTTTTCTAGAACGATATTATTATTTTGTTTGACTATACGCAGCAAAATTTGACAAAATCAAAAAACGCACCAGTGGTTCCGCCGATTTTAAACAGATGATTCTGCATGAAAAATATATATAGCTCTATGTTTCACATCTCTGAGGACCAAAGCCGCATTTCCAGTATTACTCAAGAGGAAAATTATAAGCGAACTGCAATGTCTGCAAGAGAAAGCATCGGATAATATTAACTTTAAACAATAGTTAGATTATGTAGAAATGTTCCACTTTGGAAAACTCCATGATGGAAACGAATTTATAAAAATTAATTCATTTAATTTAATTGAGATTCATTAAGCAAATTCGTTAATTTCAGAGTAGTGTACGCGCAGTTATTTGGCATGTATGTAACACATTAAAAGAAAGACCACAATAAAAAAGAAAATCATCCACATTGCCATAAAATATCGAACACTTCATCTTCACTGAACTGGAGATTTGTTATGCCTTCAGTCTAAGGGTTCTAAATTACGGTTCGTCCAATTGGGTAGTCAAAGTTGATATATGCCAAACCCGCTCGAATTAACTTACCCTATCCTATAGAGAGGAACTTTGGTTGCGTCGATCTGAATCGTGTTACAGGTGTTAGAAGCAGGCCGATCATGTTGAGCCCACAGAAATAATCTCCAGTTTACGAAGTAATATTGACTTCCTGAAAGTTTCACAAATACTCGATTAAATATCAACACCTGAACCTTGAATCTGTGGGTCACAACCAGGGCACCTGTCCTAAGCTTAGGACAAGTTAATCTCGGAGGCTTAATTTTGCAGCCTGATCAAAGGCGTCCTCGGCGGCTCAACCCTAAGTCGCCGAATCTCAATTCTTCTGTACGATTCTAGTAATGCTATTACTACAAGATACCTAATTTTGGTCAGTCGAGTTTGAGCTGAGTTATAACTCACAACTTCTGAGTTATACTGAATTTAACATCAGTCCAAATTAACCAGATGTTAGGTCGAATTTAAACCATAAGCAACCAAGAATTTTTTTTTTCTATTCTCAACCCTACTTGTGTTTTGACATGTCGAAAGATTACTAGGTAGTGTATTCACTTCCATGAAGACATTTATGGATATGGGTTCGTTTGAATTCCATTCTGGAAAATTACGGTTTTGTGCAATCATAAATTTGTTAGGATAAATTCATGTCAGTTGTAAAAATAACTGGTTTCAACGGCCCGTCAATGAGATCATAACGTTTTCCTTAGATTTTATAATTACCATAAATCACTATTACGGCAACAGTCGAAAGCCACTCGTCTTGATACCTAACAGATCCTGTTGTTCTTTGCTTAGCCTTAGCGTTTCCGTTGAGCAAAAACTACAATAAAAAAGGAAAATCAACTTGTGGTACTCACCATAGCCAAAGGCATGACGAAGGCAGCCACCAGCAGATCAGCGATGGCCAAGTTGACGATGTAGAAATTGGTGGCCGTTCTCAATGACCTTTCCTTGTAAACCGACAGTATCACGAGCACGTTACCAAACACAGTTAGAAGAATCAATACAAATAAGAACATTAACCACATAGATACACTCGAACTATTATCCTCAACCTCTTCGTTCATACCCTCGTAATCATTTGTTTCGTTCAAAGCGCCCGCGAAAATGGTTTCGTTAGCACTAACAGTGGAAAGGAAGGAAATGGTCGATCTGGGTTCGGCTCCCAACACGGTAGGTGCCGCCGAACTGAATATCTGCGGTTGCAGTATGGGAAGACTTAGGTTCGCATTGGCCATATCAAATTGCTTAAATTTTGAGTGGAACATTTGAGGCGTAATTTCAGGTAATGTTTGTGCCCGTACAGGTAAGCCGGACCAATGCGCGGCGGACGCGCCCGGGCTGCTGGTGGCGGGCCACGGCTGGGGAGCCTGCGATGCCATCATGACGCATTGCACCGAACAACACCACGGGTCGAGACACACTGAAGCTTCACAGACACTCTCACTCGCGGTCTCGTGCCCTCTCATGACCGTGCATCTCGCGTCCGTAGACCCATGCCGGTGCAGAGCACTGACTCGCACCCTCTCATGACCCTGCATCTCGCGTCCGCAGACCCATGCCCGTGCAGAATACATACATTTTACTCTTCTGTATATAATCTGCAATATTATTTTACTCAAGTCCCCATGCGTCCGTCCATGAGTCTGCACGTTACGCTTTTAGTATTAGATTAGCTGCACCCGTAAAAATTTCACGGTTTGGCGGAGCCTTTCAGGATGGACCCTTGGAAACATTACAGTAATTAACAGCCATTATCAAGTTTCATGATAAACTAAACTGCCCGTGACCCGTTGGATCGTTACACCATTTTTTTCCTTTCGCAAAAGTCAAGTGTTATGCAGGTATTCCTCCATGACCGCGCATTCTACGTACCAAGTTTAACCGCCGTCATCAAAACACCTCTTCTCTAAATCACGAGTAAAATTATGAGTTCTAGTTAAAAGTTGACTGATTTCTTTGCTGAATAGTTTAAGGGAAAATATTATTTTCATGGGATAACTAATAGAATGTTAGAAAGGGTAAGTGCAAAGACTGGTAACCCGCGTTCCTTTGGTTCTAAAATCAAAAGGTATATACATATATACATACTGAGTTATATGTATGTTTCAAAACTTACAGATTAGAAGGAATACATACAAATACGTATACGGCAATTACGCCATGAAACAAAGCCTTAGCATAAAAGTTAATGATGTTTAATGTCATCGTAAAAAGTTTTATAGTGGCTCATTGTACCATCAACTACTAAAACTTTCTTCTATTTTCACAATGTTTTGGGATGCATTTCCTTCGATTCATTTCTTAATAAAATGTTTGAAATTTGTAGAGGCTGCTGTTATGCTGTGCATGGCTGGCAGCTTTCAAAACACGAATGAATAAGATCTTTTTCTGCAATGTCGTTCTGAAGACATTTGGTGCTGTGGAGCAGGCGCGGTCACAAAATAAACGCCCGATAACGAAATCATGTGGATTAATATGTCGCGGTCATGAAGGAATACCTGTATAGCTGGTCATAGACAACGCGCTATTTGTAATCGTTCACTCCTGGCAGTGCGGGTTACCATCACCAGCTCCTTTGCTTTGAAAGCTATATTCAACACCGCTTGTGCGCAAGGGAAATACATACCTATATGCTACGTATTGTCCAATTGTATTGCCCGTATCACCTTTAAATCTAACGTGCACGTTCATGCAGTCGATCTCGACTGCATCTTCCATATCATGGACACAACCGGAGTATACGTATTATATCTAATTTCCTGCTATGTGTTGCTGATGAAGAGCGTGACATACGAAGGAATGTAGGAACAACGCTATTAATATTATAGATGGGGGAAAATTCAACTTGCAAGAAGCTCTGATTTTTGCTGGAAGGAAATTCATTCATAACAGTGCTTTTTTCTCTTCTTGAAAAAATTTCACTCAGCATCGAAGCAAAGACATGAAGATTATGTCATCAGTATCAGTTCGACCGAGGTTTTTCTTAAACCATATTATGTTCACTTTCCAGGTGGGGTATGACATTCTTATGGGGCCAGATCCGTAGCTAGCGGGTTGTGTCAGACGTATATGTATCATTTTTTTAAGCGAATGTGCGAAGTCTAAGGAAATAAATGACATCTTGAGAACAGAGGGTTACGCTGCTGTCGAGTGTTCTGTTGTATAGCTACCGGATCAGATAAAGCAGAAAAATGGTGGACTACTGATCAAAATCCACGGGTCCCGAAAGAAAATTAAAACGTGTAAGATTATGAAGGGCTAAATTATCTGTAAACTGTTGGAAACAGCGTTTAGACTAGGAGTTCCTATACACAGGAGAACAATGCAAGATGTACCGTAGTATTATTATGTATTTATCAAGACGCAAGTGCGAATTCTTTGCTGGCAGAACAAGTTAAAGATTCGCAGAGGAAATTAGAATACTAAGATAGGTTAAGCCAATGTAAGTAGGCAGGCTGTGTAGCCATAAGCGAGGTTAAGCGAAGGATATAAGATTAGACGGGTTGGGTTATTTATATTAATTTGGAAGGGTTACATCAAGCTAAACTAACGTAAGTGAAAACATTAATTAACTGTAGAATTTCCACGAGTCCCGCTTGTATAAATTTAGATGAGTACCAATATAAAATGTGCATTTACTATTGATCTCGTCATGTTCCAGTATATATTACTATCTTATCTAAATAACAGTTTTTGCAACTTACACTAAATTTTCACATTTAGCATAGTTGGATTGAAATGTGTAATGAGCAATATTATTGTTTTCTTTCATATTTCGCATAGCAATGATGATAAATTTATTGATAGCTACAGATAATTGGAAGGCTGGTATGAGAAGTAATATAACTATTTTTGGCACCTAATATACGGAAATACGATTTCAAAAATTATCAACTTCAAAAAATTTGAAAATAAACGGCGAATTTACAAAGTAAGTTGCGCCTAAAATTTCACCCCAGAAAATGTGTTTTTTTTATGAAAAAAATTACACGTGCAGATTATTTTTATCTTAATTTTCGAATAAGTGACTCCGACTTTAGTAAAGATTGTCGAAAGCTCGGCAATATAAATTTATATGTCCAAAAGACGTATTATTGAGAAAATCCCAAAATTATGATTCCTGTACGACGTGTACGTCCATTATTTTCATTAATAACCTCCATTGTAATTACGCATGGCCCAGCTGCTGGTGCGAATGTTCATGCGTGTCGCAGCTCACCTAGAATTACCGCGCTGAATAACCTAATTTTGCCACACTCGGAGCCTCATCCGTTCCTACCCTGCAATCAATATAATCTAACCAGATTCGCTACTTGGTCTTGAGTTTCAAAAGGTAGTCGCATACGGTTGCGCCTTTGGGAGCTAATAGCTCAACCTTTTATCCGTCTCAAGAGTAACTGGTTTGTGATTACCTATCGACTGAAACTTAATAAAACGCTCCGAGTCGAGCCACTATATATAGTTGTAATTTCGTACAAGTGAAAGCTCAATGGACAAGGCTGGCTGAATTGCGTAGGGTGAATCGAAGACACCCAACATTAGCATTTCGCCTCCGTCTCAGCCAACTCGGTATTGATATTCTCACGTCAAGACGTGGCGCAAGACCGCTAAGTTGGTCCTATGTTCATCAGAGACTGAGAATTTAATTAAGGCCTGGCAGCCTCCTGACTTACACGCTTCATGCGTTTGCTCGCTGCCGCTGCTTGTCTCTGCCTTGCGCTCTATTATTGCTCAGGTAATTTTTTTGCCTTCTTTTTTTGCATTACAGCCTTTATGACGATCTACAGAAAGTATTGCTAGCTGACTTGAGCAAAACTTATACAAAAATGAGCTTTGCCTAGCGAATTTTTTGCATTATATCTTTTACGGCCATCAGTAGAACGTTTCGTTCGCGGACTGACGTTATATTGTACGTACTACGTCAATCTATTCATAGCATTTTGCCTGGCATACTTGCGATTATGAGCAGAAAGTATTAAATATTACTCGCTGCTAGACAACAAAACTGTTGTGAAGCTCAGTCGCGATTATTCTCTTAGCAAACCCTCTATAGCCACGGCTGCTGCGGATGTTGCACATCTAAAGTAGTACACATAGTCGTCAAACGTTGTTGGTAATGACGTAGCACTGATAGCTTCTTCTTTTTCAATGCCTGCAATCGAGAGACTGCAGAGAACCATGCGAGCAGCTAGATCTTTGATTTTAAATGTCAGAAGAGTTGGCCCGAGCAACAACGGAGCGGGGGGTCACGTTTGGGCCAGGTACCAGGGAAGCCCCATTGGCGCCCATGTGAGGATGCCCATATGGGGGCCCAGGTTTTGAAGAGTTTTTTGAAAGGGTCCCGCATGAAAAACCCAGTACCTGTATAGCTGGGAAGTCCAGTCGTTACCTACGTGGGAATCACCGTATGCCACCCACAATGGGAAAACTCACAGGAAAACACATGGGCCTGGTGTTGGAATACCCGTTATATTGCTACTGTGGGATTTAGCTGGGAACCCCATCAGTCACCCATGTGGGAAACACCATATGATGCCCAGTTTGGAAAATCTCACAGGAGTCAACATGGGGCTGATGTGGAAGGACCCACATTACTACTGAAGTGAGGCATAGCTGGGAAGCCCACATTTTACCCATATGGAAAACGCCTCATTTTGCCCAAGATGGGCAAGCCCTAATGAGCCTCAGGGGGTCATAACATGGGGAGCCTAATTATGGGTATCCCAGTATAGGTGCCCACATTATGCCCATGATACCCAGCAGTTGCCCATCTTCCCACCTGGCACCCATCTGTGGGGCCCACGAGTCACATTTGCTCGGGGAGCGCTGTCAGTGTCTCAGCAGAAAAGTAGAACAATCAGCTACCTCGTTCTGAAGAAACTCATAACCTGTAGAAGATGTAGTCAATCGACCAATAAGATAAGGTTTTTGTCATTTATTATTATTATTACTAAAACTTCACGCTTGAGCTCCCAAGGACAGGTGATACAACCCAAATGAAGCATCTTGCAACACCGGGAAGCCCAAAACGCTGCTAAAGGAAATCCAGCAAAAAACAAAACATTAACAACTGACTTGAACGCCTGCAGGCCTATACGACCAAAAGCCGATGCCGGGAACAAATTCCAAACCCTAGCCGACCAGGGCACAAAGCACCGGCAGAATTGATTAGTTAGTATTAGTAAGGCCGCACTTAGAATTTGCTGTTCAATTCTGGTCGCCTCATCTCTGTAAAGATAGCGATAACATGGAAAGAGTCCAACGAAGAGCAACGAAACTGATACCTCAGCTGAGAAACAAGTCGTATGAACGTCGCCTGAAAGAACTGGGTCTGATCTCTCTTTGGCAAAGACGACTCAGGCGGCAACTAATAGAAACATTCAAGTACTTGAATGGCTTCAACGACGTACCTATAACGGGACTCTTTGAAAGAGACCTTAATGATCGCTTGCGAAACACCGGTCAAAAACTCAAGCATAAGGTTCGAAAAAAAACTTAAGTCAGCAGTTTTTTCCCTTTTTCATAGTCAGCATTTGGAATAGACTCCCTTTCGACGTTGTTGCTGCGGAGTCGGTCAACTCGTTTAAAAATCGTCTTCACGTACATTGGGAGAGACATCCTCCTCAGCTAAGAACTCCTTCTCCACGAGTCGCAAGCACTTAACGGCCAAAGCTTCCCAGGCCATTTCAAGCTGACTTCTTCTCACTTCCGCTCCATATGGCAATAGCTCATAGAGTGTCGGGGTGTATGTTCCGGTGTCTCTTTGGGAATGGGCCTATTGGTTTGTCTACTGCCGCCTATCTAATCTAATCTATCTATATATTTAAGCTCCGCATATCAGCGGCTATCGATCATGCTTACGGGCATTCATGACCATCGCTTTGGCTTCCATTCTTTTTTCTCTTTCGTCTTCCATTTTTTCTCCTCTCGTTTCTCCATTCCTCTACATCCTACTAACATAATGGCAATAGCTCATAGAGGGCGGGGGTGCAAGTCCCGGTGTCTCTTTCGGAATGGGCCTTTTGGTGTGTCTACTGCCGCCTATCTATCTAATGTAGTTCGTCTACTGGGAGGGGATTAGTGACCTTAAGATGGGGGAGGGAGCATAGTTGTCATTTGAGTCTTCCGCCGGTGACGCCCTAGCTCAGGCAATCTGTTGTTGACTGTAGCGTTAACTCCTCTGGGTCTTAGGAGAGATTTACTCGCAGGACGAACCAAGTTTAAATTGTTCGTGTGTACGGGCGAAGCGACTTTAGTCCTCTGATCGCTTACCTCAAAAGTTTGCGGAAGTCTTCAAATTATGGTTTGTATTCCATGAAGTTTTGAGCTAAAAAGATGATTATTGACTTTAAAAAAGCTTGAAACCATAGTTTGGTGAATTGGCACGTTGAGGTTCCAAACCTGTCAAAGCTAATCCGATGAGATTGTCTGGATAGCACTGTGCCATTCGAACCCGCAACGACAGCGTCTCCGGGGCTTCGATTCGACACGCAAGTTGATAAGCAAAATATAGGCTTTCATATGGCCACTTCAGAAGCCATCGAGAAAAGCCTGTGGTAATTATTGGCTATCAAATCTTATTGCTACCTCCATCAGTTGTCTATCTTCACGAAGCCATTACCTTGTCGCTCAATGTTTGCTCTTTAATTGGACTCTTGATGGACGACTTCATGATACGAGCTAGAAATGGAAACACCGTTTGGACCAGAAATAATATTCAGAGGCTGTTATTTTCTTCCGTCGCTCAGCTAAGAGCGTGGACTATGTAGATAGCGGGATTATAGGTCCTGTGTGAATTGGCTTGTAATAAAGTTTAAAAAGAAATGGAAATACTGTGGACTTTTGGTCGCCTTTCTAACTCAATCGCCATATTGTCTTCACTTTCCATGGATAAGAATTGACTCGGTCACGCGAACTTTAATGAGAAACTAAAATGATGACCTACAGGCAATTCAGTTTTCAGTAACTAAAGAGGAAGAAGCGAGCAATAAGGCGGAATGTCTCCTTGAGCAGCTTAATACATACAAAACCCAGTTCATTTTATGGGGCGCTTCGCCTCTATACAAGAAGATTCTTTTTTCACCTTTACAATTCTGTTACTAAACTTCTCGATGGTGTCAATAATCGATACACACTTACCGTTTAGACTTTCACATTCAGAAATTATGCAGTGCTGTCAATGGTACGTTAATAGTTATCGGCAGAAAAAAAAATTGTTCGGCAACTACATGTAATTAGTTAGCCACACTGTCCTTCCAATTCTCAAAATTTCATTTGCTTCTGAGATAACAAGTTACGTTACACCGACGTCATGCGTTTCTGAGATAACAAGTTACGTTACACCGACGTCATGCGTTTCTGAGATAACAAGTTATGTTACACCGACGTCTCTCTCTGTGTAAAATTGCATTACTTTTTTCTCGTCCATAACGTATTCATTGGTGTGAGTCTTCAGGCAAACTACTAAGTCTCTCTTGCCATGTTGGTACTAAGAAAGAATACCTCAGAATGATTTGGTTTTACTATATATCGGGCAAAGGACCGGGATTAGAATATAAATGCTATTTCTTTCTTTCTTTCTTCATTTCTTTCAAAAAGTAATTTGAAGTCCGTTAGACTAGCAGCTAATAAATAACAGTACTACTGCAGTTTACCAAATAATTCAAAATTTTACACTTGATCCGACCTAACTGGATCTGTGTCGCGTGCCATACTTTCTCTCCCATGTCAACAGATCAACCAGACATACATATACATATATTAGGCTACTAAAAGTGCTTTGACTGTGTGAGCTCCATCTAGGTAACTATCTAGGTAAGTTCATCGCATAGACTATAGCTCGTGTAGAACTTCGGTTATGAACTTTGGTTTTACTACTTTAGATCTTGAAGCACGAGTTAATCTCAAACCGATTACTCCTGAGACGGCTTCAGATTCCTCCCTGCTCGTGTGGGATTGAGTTTCGGGTTTGAGTTATCTTCTTTTGGATGTCACGCTCGCAACGTCATGATAAGAGAAACCTTGAGTACAGACATCCAGTATCATACTCCAACACAATAATATTGAGGAAAGATTGAAATCAAATTTAAAGCCAAGTTTTACCAAGGCCAAGGGAGACCTTCCGCAAGGCCAAGTTCAAGGTCTCCCTCCAGATCCATCTGCCTCGACGCACGCAGCCTACGATATCTAAAGCCCTGAATTTCGGTATCAAATGCATGACGGACGCCAAAGCCTCCCAATCTTCCTATGTCACGCTAGTCAATACACACCCCAGTGCAAATTATGGTTTGCAGATTAGTGCATTGACTGGGAGATAATTGTAACGGTAGGAAGCGTGAGGAACGACGGACATCCAGCCCATCTTTACTGCAATTATGATAGCGCAACACAGGTCGCTGTGGGCCCTGGGACACGCGATGCGTTGGGGTAACCGTTGACGAATAATTTCGCAGCTGAAGAAACCCCGTAAACTTCGCTAAAAAAAAAAGAAGTTGTTCAATGATGGTTTGCGCTTGTGCTGTTTCATTCGAATTATATGAATTTGGTGGAGAATTAGCGATTCAGTTGTACTTGGAACAGGTGTTTGTTGTCGCTGTGAACACCTTTGCCACTTAGTACTCCCTCTCTTCTGAAATAGATGTTCCACAGCCGAAAATTTCCATTGCCTCATCTTGGTACTCCAAAATAGGCAAGTGAAATTTGTGGCTCTTGAACAGCTATTTCAGAAGAGAGGGCGTAACAAGCACTTGGCTCACTTTCAATAGGAAACAACTTTTTGGAGTTAACATATATCAACTTCTTGACTGGTGTGAATACAACTATCTGGCATCAATATCGACGACCTAATTGCTCTCGAAATATATTTCTCATTAATTAACACATTCGCTATTTTGCACCCTCTATTCTGTATCAATACTAGTGTTCTTTTTCGTATGTTTATAATTTCTTTGACGTGCTCTCAACTCTTAATTAATTAATTATTTTAGAAACCAGCATAACCACTCAGTGGCTTCCGAAAAATTATGTATGGCGTCACTGTTAATACCGCAGCTGGTTTGAAAGTAATTCTTTTTAGCAAGGATATCAGCACTCGCTGACTCGTATGCAACTTTGACTGCTTTAGCTATGGCAAAGCTACTAATGAAAGATTGCCCTTACTTAATGAATTTCATGTTGAGTCTCAAAAAATTTATAGATACTTTATAATTGCTTTTGAAACTGAGTCAAACTTTTAGGTGTAACTAATTACGGTGAGGTACCATGCAACTTTGTACCTTAATAGACTAAAAATGGCGTTAATTTCTACCATCAGACTCCGAGTAACACGAGATGTCACGGCTGTTCATATATAAATAAAATCAAGAAAAAATAGTCATATCAAATGAGATATATAAAAGCTGCATGATATTTCAGGTAAGAAGTTAATACTGCATGCACCAAATAAGCTCTGCTACATCGCTACAGTGCCATTTTCCCCCATAGGAGTATAATAAGACTGAGAACCCACCAGCAGAATAACACTACTTGGTATGAATAGATTAATGGCTGGTACATGCGATGGTCATAGTCAAAAAGGGGTAAAAATTTTAGTCATCAGTTAAGTTTGCTCAGCAAGTGTCGTGTGTTAAGTTTAGGGAAGCTCTTCAAACTTGAAAGAAATTTTAACTCAAAGTTCTTCGCAAGGGTGTGCTATATCAATGGACCCGTTAGCACATTCGGAAGCGGAAATGATGCAACTCGTTCGTATGGCTAGTGTGTGCACAAGCCCTTATAGGAGCTACATTGCTAGAACTGAAAACTTCATAGGCTGATGTTGGCGAAACATGTAGTTTTCATAAGGATGAGACAGTTCCTCAGGATGGATCCAGCCGCTACAGTTAATTAAAAAAAAAAAGTAATGTAAAATGTTTACGGAAACTAAGCCGCATATACTCCCAATGCTTATGCTCATTAGAGTCGATGCCTTTCTTCGCAGGTAAACGAATACTTTATCTGTTAATTCTTATTCAAAATTTATTTGCTAAATTATTCATTATTTCTTTGACTTGGCTTATAAAAATTATGCAATTCGCAAACATTTCTCTTAAATTGTATTTTTATGTTATTGTTTGGTCCTTTGCAGTTGCATACAAAACAGTACAAGTCCGTTTTTAAAAGTTTTTCATTCCGCTAAATAAAAACTTTATTAATTCACAAATCACACGCTGACTGTGTGTCAATTAGAGAAAATTTACTTAATAAATACCTTACTTACTGAGCGACTTCTATGCTTCGCACCTCAAAAGTCTTCTGCTGCTCTCAAGAAAAATTGCTGGAGAAAATACTCCCACCGTACTCCATTCGCTGAAATAACTTTCTTTTCATCTCCTGAGCTTACTAGCCAGCAGACCTTCCTCTTTTTCAAACCCGCGATAGGCAAGAAAGGAAAAAACTAAAACCTCGAGCTCGGCCTTATTGTCAAGGTACCCGTAAAATTGAGCGTCGGTTTCTTCGATAATAATTCGTGGGTCCGCTGGTGCGGAAACTTCATCGCATTGTGCATGGGCCGCTGACCTCTTGGGTAGACGAGTGACGGTTAGGGTCTATGGTCTGAAGCAATACTAGACACCTTACGCTATCGTCCTTTATTACATGTGCTGTATGTGACAAGGAGGCTGAATTGCTTGAGTTATGCCTCACATTGCTAGTTAAGTTTTCATTCTTACGCACGTGAAGAATATCAAAGAGTGCGGGCAATACTAGGGTTAACTCGGCACCTCAAAATGCAAGTTAGTTCGTCCGTATAACAATAATGAAAACTGTTCTAGAAGTATTAATTTGTAATGCTAGCTTTATAAGCCTTAAAATGTAAGCTAAAAAAATAATATTTTATGACCAGCCCAGTTATACCTACAGCTACAGAAGTGGCTACCTACGCATATACTACATCTCTGCACTAGCAGTAGTACCCAAACTCTCCTAATTATAACGATAGGTGCACGAGCAATTGTGATAGGTGGGACTCACGTTGTTTTTAGAGCCGAACGTGGCGTCACGGCGGCAATATCACGTCAGGTCAATGTTACTGCCACGTAGCTAAAATGTTAGTGGTTTTGTCACGTGCGCTCTACGTGAACTGAGAGAAAATTCAATGCACTTAGATGCATCAAAATGACATGCATTTTTGTCCCAAAACCGAAACACGAAAGTGCATCAGAAAAAGAGAGTGTATCATGATGATGCATATAGGGTCCTATGATGCACTTGATCACGTTGATGCACTTATGTGTTTCGGTTTTGTGACGAAGCTGCTGATGCATCAAAAACCGGTCAAATTGATGCATCTGGAAAGACAAATTTTTTAATTACAATGACGATCTGCGTGTTAGAATGTAGCCTAACCGCGTCTCGTTTCGCACATGTAACAAAACTACAAAGCTTTTGTTCACTTTCTTTTTGCGGATATATGTTTTTCTAATGAAATATATTTTTCTGTCTGCTGCGATGACACACCAAACTATGCCATGCAACATCTACGTGCATTCTGATGCTTCTCTGTGAAACACCTACGTGCATCCTGATGCCTCTCTGTGAAACCCCTTCGTGCATCCTGATGCCTCTCTGTGAAACCCCTTCGTGCATCGAAATTTTCCCAGTGTGGGTTCCATTTGACGATCTGTGCGGAAACAAGCGTCCCCCTGGCACCTTGTTGTAGCGAGATAGGGCCGGGAAAATACGAATCGATCCCCTGCCTAGTCAGATTTATGAATAAGATGAGGACCCGTGCCCCACGAGTCTCACGTGTACTCTACGTTCACGATTGGTGTTATATCGACACCACGTGATATCCAAATGGGGGCCATATATGTAGTCTTGTTGTTGGTAGGGTACAGAGGAGGAATTGTCACAATAAACCGCAAGCAGGGAATATTTTATTTACTAATGATCCTCAGCCTCACAAAGTGACTGCTTGAAAATAATTAACTTAACGAGATTGTTACTGTCATTTCTCTTCTTCGTGGCTCTGCTCTGAGGAATATATATATATATTTCTTGAAATATGCGTAGACACCCAGGTGTATTCATAAGGAAGATTTTATTGAAAGTCTTCTGGGCTTTTTATTTATTTAACCCCAAGCTTTCGAGCTATTAAGCNTTACTCTCAAAATTTCAATGTTTTGCGATATATTTCATTATATTTTTTGCGTTATTGGTAGCTAGGATACAATGTTTGTGTACTTTCCAACTTGGTTCTGCTGATAGAATTTGAAGTTCTGTTCAACACAAGGAGATTTAATATTAAAACTCCTTGGTTCCCCTGAAGACGAGCTATGCTTAATAGCTCGAAAGCTTGGGGTTAAATTAATAAAAAGCCCAGAAGACTTTCAATAAAATCTTCCTTATATATATATATATATTATTTTTTTATTCAATATGGAGATGATGAGCTGAGAGTAAATAAATCTCGGCTACTGGAAGGGAGTGAAACACTGCATCCATGCTACTGCTCAGAGGTACTACAGACCTATTCAGTAATCAATAAAACCTTTTTGCTGTAGATCATTTGAACTTTCGCTTTATTTTATACCGATAGGGGACAGGAAGATCCACCAACCAGCAAAGCAATTAAGCAACCAAGGAATAGGTTATTTTGCAAACATTCGGATAGGAAAAAGACAATTATTTAAGCTACGTACTATCCTCACGCCACTCAAA
The DNA here is from genome assembly GCA_001587735.2 of Parhyale hawaiensis. Taxonomy (NCBI): domain Eukaryota; kingdom Metazoa; phylum Arthropoda; class Malacostraca; order Amphipoda; family Hyalidae; genus Parhyale; species Parhyale hawaiensis. The sequence continues at coordinate 1,064,254 of LQNS02004412.1, read as the reverse complement.
GCTCAAGTACAAAAATTTAAACTACGTAAGTATGTCAAGTGAGAGTTATAGGATTTATAACAAATATTGACTCTTGTAAGCCAGCGATCTGGTAAGGGCAAGTAAGAAACGAAGCAAGAAATGCTCTGTGACGTTACGCCTGTGAACAGTCAATAATTACTCTCGCACAAATTATACTCAAGAGCACATCTTATAACGGCTATTACAAGCAAGATTTACTTTACAGTAGCCAGCAACCGATTGAAATTTCAAGATCTCATCTGCTTCATAGAAAATTGGGCAGCTCACAGAGGCGAGATTAACACCTGTGGCCGTCGATGACCTCCGGCCCTAGTTGTCGATGACCTCCTGCCCTACTTGTCGATGACCTCCGGTCCTAGTTGTCGACGACCTCCGGCCCTAGCTGTTAATAAGTAACTGAGGCTGCAAACCTTCGGCCTTCTTTCACACTTGTGGATTGACTATAGGTGACTGTATGTGGCCGCAAGTGCCAACCATTGTAGGAAAAGGGTATCTTCAATTTAGGGACAAACTTACAGTTTGAATCGTAATCAAAGGCTACCGCAGATTTCAATAAATCATATTTTTTGGCGGACAAACGTATGAGTATTATTTATTTCTGGTATAAAGTATGAATGTATGAATGATTTATGTGGAAGAGCATAGAATTCGATCTTTCTGAAGTACCGTTAGAATGGAATCGATAGCAGACAGCTTCTAAAAATTAAGAGGCTTTAGGGCTTAGTACACGTGTACATATATGTCCAGTATTGCGTGCGCAGGACACATCGTCAGGAACGCATAATGTAGTCAGGTGTTGCCTATAAGTTGTACACCAGCAGCGCAACAGTTTTCGTTACAATTTCGAGAAGACAAATGTATTTTGATAGAAAACTAGAGCACTCTGGGAGCGCATACCTCCGCCAAGCGAGGTAAGGGTAGCAAAAAATTCAAATTGGTTCTGAAATCATAATTTTCTTGGTATAAACTCCAAAATATAATCATTTGTGCCCTTTAATAGTAATAATAGCTTGTGTAATTTTCTTGAATATTCGTTAATATTTTTTTGAGTTATACTACTAACAAACGTTATAACAAACATGAGTCAAACATACAAACGAACAAACCGATCTCCACCAAAATTTAATCACTTAGCTATGTCTTTTAACATTACTAACAACCCCAATAAATTTCATAAAGATCCATTCATTATTTTATGAGTTATTGTGCTAACAAGCATAAAATTAAAAATAGTGACAAACGAACGAACAAACGTATCATAACCAAATGTAAGTCATTTACTCTTTGTTATATACCTAACAATTCATGTTAATTTCTTCAAAATCCATCCATAGCTTTTTGAGTTATAGCATTGAGAAAAATGAGGCAGACAAACAAGCGGATGGACATATCTTCACCAAAAGTTAATCATCTGTTCCTCCTGGCATACCTAACAATCCCTGTAAATTTCGTCCAAATCGGTTCATAAGTTCTTGAGTTACCTTGGTGACAGACAGACGGACAGACAAAAAGACAGACAAAACACGACGAAAACATAACCTCCTTGGCGGAGGTAATCTATGTATCGCATTGGATCAAATTAAAAATATTCCTAAACCTCTAATTTCTCTCTCAAGATTAAGCTGCACAGCTGCTTATGGGAAGGTGACATCTGATGTATGGAAAGGATTTTAGGGTAATAGATGGGTATAGTAATTATCTAACATAAAGCACTATCATTACAATCCACATATGCATTTCGAAATGCAAGTACTAACTCTCTTTCCAGCTCTCCGTGAAAGAATGCAACGCTTCATTAAATTGAATTGCAGATAAAGTTAAAGTTTTTAACATGGTTTTCCAGAGCACCGGGCGGAAGTTCAGAACTTTTATAAAGTCGAATCTGCAAGGTAAAGTTTTTGAGTGCGGCGACGCTGTGATCGTTTCTATCTACACCTGAAACTTTCTGAAATCTTAAATGCCTCATTCGAGATTCAGGAAGTAGAGAATAAATTTTTCTTGAAGACTTGAGTGGTGCTCTCAGTCCCTACCGCTTTGGACTTGATCTTATTTCGTAAATTGGGCTTCATGCAATTTATTTACTTTTTGGATATTCACTAAACATATGTAGGTATTGAGCAAGGTAGGTAGCATTTTCTAATTCTAAATAGGTTAGTCATACGTTGGATTTCTATTCAACCATGTTTACATTATATCAGAAGCTTTGAATTTTGAAGTTACTCGAGTTTATGCCCCCAATTTTTCAGAGGTTAGAAGTGTAGCTTCTTTTGTTTTATACAAAGTCAAGCGTTCTCTTCCCAAATCCAGTAGGAAAGTCTTGATATTCGGCGGTGGAGCGTCAGCAGTTCTCTCATTGATAACCTTCTGCGGGTGGGGGGCTGTAACTGATAGGGAGGCGGACACGGTTGTAGCATGGCCTTCTGTTTACGACGTCATAATTCAGACAATCTGTAATCGGCTGTAGCCGTACACTCGAGAGGTCAATCTGCAACACGAACCAGTGCATAAGAGTTCCCCATAGGTAAAGTATGCGATCGAGGCAACTTTATCGATGTTTTATCCTTATGTCGCCACTGACTGTAAAGCTCCCGTTATCTTTTAAACTTTTTTCTAATCTCAGCTTCCACGGTGCCTTTTGGGCCCCATGCATTTATATACCTACGTGAGTATTAGGTTATAGAAAAGTTCAGAGCAAAGGCTCAACCCAGTGACTTTTTATCCACGACTGTACTTTATTCTTTTTATTGATATCAAGAAAGCTAGAAAAAATATAAGATACCAACATGCTCTCTATTTACATAGAAAAACGTAAACAAAAAATGTAGAACCCACAGCTATCAACCATTACCTCTACAAATTAATTTTTTTAGTTACAGTTGTTCGTACAGAGCTCCTATTATTTTCATTACAACACAAGAAAGCTTGTTTTTCAATCATTTTATTAATAACAGCTATTAAAACTTGAGAAGCAATATATCTATTTGTAATGAGCTTTTGCAATACACGCCTGAACAAATATCAGTACAGCAATTACGCTGCGTATGCTTCAAAGTAAATCAAAGTCTGGATATTTTTTGGCTGTCTCTCGTACAATTTCTCTAGTCATTTTATGCGTGTCTAAATATTATACCACGCCCTTACAGTGCTAGAGTGGTAAATAAAATGTTAGATTCATTTTCCGTGGACTTTTTTCCCTTAACGTGTTTCTATTGTTTAAGTGATATGAACGATTCAATATTTTATTTTTTCGAATTTTTATTCAACCATCAAGCGATTTACAGCTTTTTAGTTGAAGTTAGTGTCTTGGCGTCTTGTTTTTTCCACTGCTAATGCCTGAGTCGATTTAATCATTTTCCATTGTACCTACCCATGTACTTACCCATTGTACTTACCCATTGTACTTAACCATGTACTTACCCCATTGTACTTACCCATAACTCTCATTTCCACCCTGCTTATACTTACGTATATTGTTTGCATTTTCTACTGCTTGTTTCTAATTCATTCCATCATTTTCTACTACTTACACTTGGTAAGTTTCTCCCTTTTCTACTTCGTAGATTACTTCCTCTTTCTACTGCATGAACCAAATTCTCGCCAGTAATAAAGTCCATCAAGTCTATCAGTGCCTCCATCTCGATATGGAAGCTGCTATTCCAGTTCATTTTGAGATGTGTTTTATCTCGAAGAAATATTCGAGACTGGAGATACATGCTGGGAAAATAGGGCTGTCTTGCCCGGGGATCCATCTGAAGTCCTTATAAAAATGATTTCAAGAGATTTATAAGAAAATGGTGACACTCAAGGATAGACGGAGCCGAATTCAATGAAAGAAAAATATGAACAAAACGAGTTGGAATGAAATTACAGCCCTAATAAATAGAGATACATAATTTAAAGAGAAAATGCTGAAGAGTGAAGGCCTAAATACAGGAACGTGAATGATTTTTTTAAAGGCTTATATAAGGGTCAGCAACACCAGCACATTTTTATTGTAAATTTAATGTACATACTTTACTATAAAATGGAAAAAGACTCCAAGAACTTCCTTACTATACATGAGTAAGAATTGTACCCCCAGAGATTGATAAATAATTTCTAAGGACGGGAATTCTTTCCATAACATATGAAAAGGAAGTTCTATGGTAACTAGACAACATCCGTGCAAAAAAGATGAGTAAATATAGCAAAAATGATCACATTATGTCCTAAATAGCCAGATCTGTCAACGAAAGAGAAAAATTTTCAGGTTTAAAATTTACCACAAAAATGGCAGTCTTTGTATAAGAATTAGGAAACCAAAGTAGTTGATACCAGAATGAAAAAAAATTATTGTAGCAATTGCTTTAGTTTTACTTGACAGAAGCAACCAATTCTGATGCTTAAATCCATTCTTATAGTTCTATTTCCCTTCCAATGATTTTCCTATTTTATATATTAAAATCACAAAGCCCTAGTTTTCACATTTTAGAAAAAACTCAAGAAAGTCTAATATCATTGAAACAAACTCTTTATTCATGCATGGTTCTTTAATATCAGTTCACAGTCATAACCCTCACTGACACGTCCCTAGTGTTGGATCTATTCGTGTCGCTTATTACGCATTAACCTTTGTACTCAATTCTAGAGCTTGAATCAGCTACAAGGAATGAAGCTTCATACACAATGTGAGTTCTTGCGTCGGTAATCAAGATGGATGTTTGTAGAGACTGATAGCTCCTGAATCGGTAAAGGTAAAGTCAGCTTGACACTTGGAAGCCCACACGCACTGGTTCGTGCTGCAGATGTAAAGTATACCTTCTGTACCTAGAGGAGTGCACAGTCCCGACAGCTTCTTCTCTGTCCGGACTTTCTAGATTCAGCAGTGCGGATTATACCTTGCATACAGTGCAGATAGCTAATTAATTTGTTAGTGGTGCCTGTTATAGACCGGACACGATACCTACTCTCACTCATCTACACTCTTCCTATGTTAAGAATACTCCATCTTTCTTAATCTACTTGTCCCCTAAAACACCAAAACCACATATATTATTTTTACTGCAATGTCTTTCAAATCCCTAGAACAACTGCTAACTTTACATGAAGTACGGTGTGACGCTGCAGAGCCCCTTGTGCCCTCTTGTCCGATCATTCTCACCAATGACACATGTATCCCTCGCCAATGAAACACTTGATGAAAATGGGAAGAAAATAATTAATATCTGATAGTTGACTCTTCTTATACAATACTTGAGTGTGATTTTTCCAGCCATTGTCGTCTGCCTATTGGCGATGGCCATAATATTTTTCATCAGATATTGTGTGGGTAGCGATTACGTAGAGAAATAGATCAAACAGACGATGGTAATTTTGGAGGAAGAAAAATTAAAATTCCCAAAGCTCCGTAGCTGCTCCGTCTCTCCCGCGCCTCTGTCCTAGACATGTCGAAACAAGTCAGGGCAACATCAGTCTCTGTTCACTGCCGAAGGCCAAAGTTCTTCATTTGATGCCAAAAGTTAGTCCGACGAGTCTGAATTTGCTGGCACTAAACAACATTAACTTTTTTTCCCTCTATAACCGTTATGACTCACTGATCGGGATAAAAATATACGACTCTATAACCGTTATGGCTCACTGATCGGGATAAAAATATACGACTTTATAACCGTTATGACTCACTGATTGGGATAAAAATATACGATTGTTTTGAGTGCTCGTCAGAGGTGGACACCAGCAGCTACGTGCGGCCCCTTGCGTCATATCTACGGCAGAAAAAAAAACAGTAAATTTGCGGTCTCCGGCATTTTCTTTATTTATATGGGCGGGTCACAGGTTGTTGGAAGGGGCCGCAACTGCCTTGCTCAGGTGCTTTTCACTGTAATCTAGTTCATCTAAAAAATCTGTTTCGTGGATTATAAGAATGATAATAATAATAAAATTCTGTATTAGGTCCTTAAGGAAATCTTACAAAAAATTACTGAAACCTTACATGATACACAAGAGAATGTAACTTATTTCTTGGTTACAAACAAAGGACATGTTTCAGTGGTCTTGCATTCTGGACCTCATTACGCCCCATTGCTTGGCTTCCGTTAGGTAACATTGAGTGCGGCCGTCGTCGTTACAAATAGGATCGTTTGTAGCCAGTGCCACTGCAAATAACTTTTCTGTTATTAAGATTGCTAAATCAAGGAAGCGCTCAGTGGCTGGTATTGTGAAAGACTGGTTAATGTATATAATTTTTAATAACAGTTCTACATCTCAGCGCTGCAAAATAATTACTACATGAAGTACATAAGAACATAAGTCCAGGTTTCGTTTATGAGGCGTGCTTTTACTGGACAAAAACCGACCACTGATCATTATATCGAACTGTAGTTTCTTCAGTAATATCACACTTACAAAAAGTGCCAGTAATTTATCATGAGTTTATTTTGTGTTTTTAGACGAATCTTTATTTCTGGAAATAATTTCATTGCGGTAAAAAGTAACTCCGTCAGTGATTCCTACTTCTGTAAACACAAAAAAAATGCAATAACGCTAACACTAATTTCATAAAGAAAAAGTACAACCTCGACACTAGGGAACTGCTTCAATCCCGTAGACAGTTAGTTACTGTCTGCCCTGAGGTTAACAACACACGACATAAGTCGGCAGCCGACAGCCATGCAAGATTTGTCGCTATGACTTTCTGGCTCCCACTCACTCCCTCCCATTGTCACCCGTAAATGGAACAGAAGCTCCTCTCACTCGCGTCTCGCAAAAATTCCGCCGTCGCTTTCATATTACGACAGAAAATTAATGTCCTCTCAGGAGCACAACATCGGGTCCGCTGTAGCTGTATGACCGGTGGCAGAGCAACCAAGGTAGAGTCCAACATATGGGGGATAGGTTTGTGATCAGTGGTAAGAGAAACAGGTAAATGTTTATTAAATAGAAGTCGACAAAATTTCGCGTTTCGGGATAAAAAAAAATCCATCTTAAAAAAGAAAACTATGCTACAACCTACTAGTAAAAATTTCTTTAAGGGGAGCGTGGATGTTGTCGGGGGAAGTCTAAAACGCAAATGAACGGAGAGCTGCGTGCAGGGGCTGGATGTCAGCTCCTGTACAGTCGGCAGATATCAGGCTACGTATGGACAGTGTGGAGCGGTACTGCCGATGTCATAAGTTTGAGGCTAGGTTTGGTTCTATGGATGGGGAGGGACTCTAATGTTGTGAGCTCGATGGGATTGGAAGATTCTATGACAGAAGAATCATTCCTGCTGATGGGATTGTTATTTTGCTCAGCATGTAGGCGAGGAGCCCAATGTGAGGGTTCCGCAAGTGGGGTAAATCGGTACGAATGGGTACACCTAAATATTGGCCAATACGAGTTTTGAAGTGTTGTCCAGTGCTACCCAGGCGCTGCAGGCCTGGTATCGGTAAAGGTAGATAACACTGGACAAAAGTGGTGGGGGGTTGTCTTTAAATTTGAAGTAGGACCCTGTCGTAAATGTGTTTTTGTATGAAAGTTTGAAGTTTATATGTGGGTAGACTTCAGAGAGGAACGTTTTCAAAGTGTTTACTGCACTAACAGATGCTTTGTTGTAGTACGGAAGCGAGGAAGCGAGTGAAAGAAGTCCAATTTTCTGACCCGGGGGGAGGCAGACACAATACTCACATTATGGAAACAACTGGAAGTACCTAGAACACCTCGAGGCTACTAAGAAACCATTTACTGCAAAGTTTTCAGGCGTGCAAGACTTAAACTATCATGAAAGACTTGCACACTTTCAAATGCACTCAATTCAACGGAAATTCGAGCGCTTCACGATCNATACTCACATTATGGAATCAACTGGAAGTACCTAGAACACCTCGAGGCTACTAAGAAACCATTTACTGCAAAGTTTTCAGGCGTGCAAGACTTAAACTATCATGAAAGACTTGCACACTTTCAAATGCACTCAATTCAACGGATAATCGAGCGCTTCACGATCATATATGTTTCAAAATACTACGAGAAAGCAATTATTGTCAATGTCGATGGATGAATCTTTGCCAGATACTCAGACCGTGTTGGTCGGACTGTGAAGTGCGAACTCCGATCTGAAATGGTGGCGATGAAATAGCCACAAAGTATTCTACCCGCTTCACTGTCAAGTCTGTTCAACAAAATGCCACGCCACCTTAGAAACGCTACCGGTATTGAAGTTGTAAAGCCTAAACATTTACAGGACGTATACCTACTTACTGAATGGGCCAGACAAACCAGCTGTAAGCGGCTACGGACAGCTCGCTACCAGCCCTCCCGTTGGTGACAAAATATAGCATCACACCTAGACAAGACGAGTGTTGTGAGCAGCACCACCAGGTCCTCGCAAGGAAAGTTATTAAGGTATCAAGGTAAGGGTAACGAGAAAACATAAGGAACCTTGTGGTTGTCTTAAAAAGAAGTTTAGTGCGTTGGCAGTAAACTTGAACTGAAAAATGAATAGCAACTGTAAAATAATAGAATCACTGTGATTATCTAGAGAAATCTGAGTTAGAGCTAAACTTCGCCTCAAGAATGATTACCCAGGGAGAAATAATCGGAACCAGGTGGGTCTATAACAAAATTTTGGATTTTCGACGCCCACTTCCAGTCGAGGGGTCCTTTCAGCTCCTCGGAAAATGTAAGGCAGGCTTTTGCATTGAGCATTTCAGAAGGCAATGCCGAGGGCATAACAAGAAGGTCAGGAGTCCCGCAGCTTCATAATATTTCTGCGATATATTTTAACGATAATAATCGAGAGGAATATTTTGAAAAGACGTCAAATCTCACGTGGTATTCATACTGTGCAAACCAGAGATTGAGAGGTAATAAAAAATAATTGGCTTAAGTTAATATCCGATCGTAAGAATGCGTTCCTATAACTTTCTTGCCGACCACACTCGCTTGAAGAGCTACGTTGAGAATTTCGATAGCCGCAATTTTTTTTTTTAAATAAGTTACATGAGCGTGGTATGAGTAACTGCACCAGTGTAATTGATTCTCGAGTTATTTCTCTCTTTCTGCAGTTGGTAAAGTCCAGAAACGGAAAACTATATTAGCAAATGGCAAGATCGACAAAAAAAAAAAATTTGCAAGTGCTGTTCAAGTTTATTTAGTAATCATTGTCATACAAAGAGAAAAATCTCTGAAACGGTAAGTTCATCTAACCTTGAAAACGGTCCATGTAAACAGGAGTCTGATTTCACTTATCTTTTAAAAAATAGACATAAACTTTCTGTTTCAAAAAGTTTGCTGAGTGTATTACCATTGATTTTTTCTTCTTCTGGTATTATTCATAACGAGGCTTTCATTAGGCAGGACTTCCTCTCTCCTGGTTACAGAAATCAAAATACAGATTTTCCAAAATATTCACATGAAACACACGCTAACATGCAGCCTATACAGAGCCGTCCACTCATTTTTTGTATTACCTCCGCCAAGG
>LQNS02004412.1:1043016-1054245 GCA_001587735.2 Parhyale hawaiensis | reverse complement strand
TTGAACAAGCTGTTATTAATATAAAAAGACACGAATGATTAGATTTTTGAGTTTATGCAAAGAAAATTATGGTTTCAGAGCCAATTTGAATTTTTGCTACCGTTGCCTCACTTGGCGGAGGTATGCGCTCTCAGAGTGCTCTAGTTTTTATTATATAATTCCTCGTAACTATTTCAAACAATTTAATTTCATCACGATTTATAGTAGAAAGCATCGTATCATGGCTTTCACACTTGCTCAGGGAAGAAGCAATCCTGAGTATCCCTCTCTAAAATAAAATTTCAAAAAAATTTATTCGTCTATGTGGATTAACAGGCTTTCTCTTATCGAGTAATGTACTATCCATTAAGCAGTTCCGCTTTTGAACTATGTAAATGTAATACTATGTTACCCATATTTTCCTGTATAGCAGACCTATTGAAGTGTTTCCAGCATAAAACATACCGGATATTCCTATTTCTTGATCTCAGAAACCATTCGATATCGTCGACAAATCTTCATCATTGAAAAATCTTCATCATTAAGGCGTTTGTAATGCTGCAATCCCACACCTTCCTCACTAATATACTGACGTTCTCCAAGAAAGCGAATAGGTCTACCGTTATCAGTACTATAGAAAAATTCACGTCGTGTTTTTATTTCTTTATTTATTTATTAAAACTATATTGATATCTTTCCTGTCACACTCTACGGGAATAAGATAGGAGAAAATTCAGATTTCAAAAGGCAAAAAAAAAAAAGTTGGGTACCTTGCTTTTTTTTTTTTTTAGGCGAAAAAAAAAAAACTTGGGTACCTTGCAATCTTTTTCTTCAGTATTAGATAGGGGAAAAATAGAACTAATAAGATAGGAGAAACTTCAGATTCAAAAGGCGAAAAAAAAAGTTGGGTACCTTGGAATCTTTTTCTTCAGTATTAGATAGGGGAAAAATGAGGAAGTCCAAAAGACGGCGGGGGTTTTGGTGAAGTATTAATTTTTCGCCGTCATTTATAATGAAGGGCACGGGCCACTAGTTCAATATTTTTATCAATGATATTACTACCCTTGGAATGAATTACGTATTGTTTAATGATGATCCAGTGTTGCAATAAATAGTATTAATTTTGTGATTGTATTGCCTGAATGGTTAGCTGAAAATAGATTACTCGCGAAAATAGAACCAAATTAATGCTATTCTCTCCATGTGCTCGCCCAGCGTTGCCATCTTTCTTCTTTCATAACAAGTTAATTAGAGAGATTGTGTCTGAAAATAAGTTGGTTTGGCCTAATTCTGGATGAAACGCTGAGTTTCGAGTCCCACATTAATGCTATCGGGCGTATATTTAGTAGAGTACTTGGTACAATTCATGCTGTATCTAATTATGTCAATCGTGGCTCACTAAAAGTAAATTACTCATTAGCCTATTCAATTTTAGTCCAGAATATCATCATTTGGGGCAGAGCCCGCTTTGCCACATTCATTAACTGGATGCTATTTTAAATAAAATACATTCGACGAATTCATCGTGTTAAGCGCTATAGATCTAATTTACCATTAATGAAGTAAAGTGATATGTGCTTTTAATTAGAATGATGTAGTTTAAATATGTTGATAATTATTCCTGATTCACATTTTTTCGATTTGATCTTCGTCATCAACCTGAAATATTTCAGAAGTATTTCAGTCCAATTATCCCCAACTAAATTGCATTACGTGACATACCTTTCTCAATTTTCCTAATGTGCGTGTTGATGTTGACGAAAGCTCTACAATTTTTCAACCTGCAGCGCTTCTTGATAAAAAAAAAGTCCTGCTCATCTACTAGATCCTGTTTCGGATAATATAGTCCGAAAACTATATAAAGAACGCGCTATGCAATAATTGTATTAACTCTTGCGATTCTATTGGTCCAACAAGTTATTTATAAGCTTTTCGTGGCTATACGGATATATCACTGCAAAATATCTCAAATCTTTTTTTTTACATGCCAATTTGCATCTGTGTGTTATAATTTTATCAATCTATCCCTGATGGGTATACTCTATTTTTTGCACTTACGTGTACACTGTACTTGTACCACACGATCTTCCTGCTAAAGATTCTATAAGGTTTTAAATCTTTCCCTATAGAAAAAAATCACCACATGAACTACACATACACATAGACAAGTAGCAACCCTCAGCATCCATAGTCAGTACCAACAATTTTACGCTTTTTATATACAAATAATGATACAATCATCACACATTGACTTTCCCCTCCTCCAACTGACACACAACATATACCCAAACCTACACACACNCACATACACATAGACAAGTAGCATCCCTCAGCATCCATAGTCAGTACCAACAATTTTACGCTTTTTATATACAAATAATGATACAATCATCACACATTGACTTTCCCCTCCTCCAACTGACACACAACATATACCCAAACCTACACGCACTCGTATAGAGTTAGAGCAACCCTCAATATCTGTCATTGCTGCACCCTCTGAGCATTGCACTGCCGACGGCAGAGGGCAGATATTGGTGAGATGTTTTCGGTTCGTTAGTCCAAGTAACAACTCACGTGCGCGTTGAAGCGCAAAGATTGCAGCTCGACGACGTAGCTTCCAGGCGAGCCTAGCATATCGACCATCTTGGTTCCCTGTAGCTTCTGGACATATTGACAACTTGTTATTATTTGCTTGTACTCCACAGAGAGTGTACTGAGAATTTGCAAGGTTATTGTTTGCTTCTGCTCCACCGGAAGTGCTCTGTAGAAATTGGCAGGTTGCTATTGTTGGTTTCTGTTCCAAAGGAAAACACTACAGGGCTAATATTCGTCTTATCCCCCACTTGAAGTTCAGAATTAAGTTAATATATATTGAATTGTTGAAAAGAGATAATTTAGACTAAATAAGTCTTTATTTGTGGAAATTCTGTTTTGTTTTATCAAATTTTTGTATTTTCATCGTCTTAATTAAGGTGTCGGCGCGACCTGCTGCGTGAGCAACATCGTTCTTCCCCCACCACTTTCGTAATGGACTCTCCCTACATTAAGAGGCTTTGCCTGCTACTTTAGTAATGAACTCACCTTACGTTAGTCAATTTTAGTTTTTTTTACAGATCAGGTAAGGTTACGTAAAGTTTACGTTACATGCGTAACAGCCCAAATTTGCTCCTCTTTAGGCCATACTGTCGGTTAGTTAGACATAAAGCCCTTCACATTCACCACTCTTTAGGCCCTACTGTCTGTTAGTCAGGCATAAACCCCTTCATAATATCGGGAAGGCTAGGTGAGGGTAGGCATGGTTTGCCTAATTTCCACAAAAACATGGATGTAATTTGCGTTTTCACCACGCCTCGAATATTATGCTAGAAATCACTTCTTGTCCTATCACTCGAGTGAGGATAAGACGAACACATTATTTACCCACTAGATAGCATGAAATTACTAATGTCAAAGGCCGCTTTACACATGCGTTTTTAACGCCGCGGCAAAGAAAACGCGTCCCAAGAGGACAACTACCTACACACAACGCGCAGCAACAACCACCCTTTCCCCCTTCTGAAGCACCAGCTTTTGTTCACGCAGAGACAGCATGGCAACTCACCTATCCATTAATAACACTCAAACATATTAGCTAACTCTACACAGAACTCCACGAGAGTCTACGGTCATTAGCAAAGCGCTTCAGTAAAAAAAAACCAAACCCGATCAATCTCCCCATAAAAAATATTGGAAGGCGAAGCTAATAATTCGAGCACGCTCTCGTTATGGCTTCACAGTCCAGGCATTTTATTCAATTAAATGAAATACAAGGCAAGGTCCTAATACTCTTTTGGTAAAAGAGAAGCCTTCCCTGTGCCCGATGTATTAAAATTTTGGGAATAAATTACGGCTTTTACGGGGCCAAATTACGTTGAAGCCTTGCTCCAGCCTGCCCAGGGAGAAATAGAGTGCAAAATATCCTAACTTTATTCGGGGCGTGCATATTTCAAGACAAAGTTTTATGCACAAATAGAAGNTATTAAAATTTCGGGAATAAATTACGGCTTTTACGGGGCCAAATTACGTTGAAGCCTTGCTCCAGCCTGCCCAGGGAGAAATAGAGTGCAAAATATCCTAACTTTATTCGGGGCGTGCATATTTCAAGACAAAATTTTATGCACAAATAGAAGTAAATAAATATCTTTACACATTATGCTTCTTCGGCCTCTACAGCCACCTGCGGCCAATTATTATGAGAGTAATTAAAAGGGGACATTCCGGCGGCAGGAGCTCAGAGCTTGCGGCCTTTTTCTTTTCACAGTTAGAGCATTAACAAAAGTGGAACTACATGCCCACTTCTAGTTTTTTTTTCTTAAAAGAGTTTTATGCTACAAAATCACGACCGTCCCAAAAGCTAACGCCAGATATCAGCTTCCTAGACGCTTGAAATTCTACTAGGGTCGGACCGTTAATAACGTAGCTCGAATTTCTTCCCATCTTATTCCCTCAGTGCATTGTGCGACATACTGTATATAGACCAAAATATACATATAACTCTGTCGTGTTTAGCAGTCTTGCTGTGGCTGCTCGTCTGAAGACAAGTCGACAGATCCATGCATGAGGGAACCGCTGTACGACGTCATTTAGAATGCCGTGCGAAAGTCCATTCACAGATTTTCTGCATGAAAGACCCGTTTTCTAAAACTAGTTACAGACTTTCTCTTCTGCATATTGAATTTCAAAAAGTTATTCGGCCAGCCTTTGACTTTCAATGCAACTTAACGGAAGAATTCCGAGGCCCCAGAGACGATCGAATGCGACTTCTTGGCCTAAGGAAGACAGCGAGACTGCAGCCTGCTGCTATTTTGCAGAGATTATATTGCTCTCGTGAATAGAACTGAAAATTTAAACCATTGCAGTATATTGGGAAACTGTGCTTGTAACTGAATATTTAAACCATTCCAGGATATTCAGATGCTGTTTTTTTTTTCTTTTCGTAACGAAAATCAAGCTTAAAAATAATCCAGCATATTGGGAATCTAATTTTGTAAATAAAAATGAGCATTTAAAAAAAATTAATTCGGGGAAGTGTTTGTGTAAATGAAGATTAATATTTAGAAATTTTAGGATATTGGGAAGCTGTTTTTGCTGACGAAAACCAGAGCACTGTGAGAACGCATACTTCCGCCAAGTAAGGCAACGGTAAACAAAAATTTCAATTGGCTCTGAAGCCATAATTTCTTTTCTACGGACTCCAAAATCTAATCATTTATGTCTTTTAATAGTATGAACAATTTCTGCAATATTTTTCAAGATCCTTTCGTAACTGCTTGAGATATGCTGCTAACAAACATTATGAAAAACAGATATGATATATCAGCTTTTATCTTCACACTAAGTTTACTTTGCTTTTCCACCATTCTAAAATGCGCCTAGCGATTGTACCAAGTTTATTTAAAACTACTCTTGAATAAAAACAAGTTATTGCTCTAGTAACAAAGAATTTAAAATTGATATCGACGTTTCGGCATCTAACTAGTGCCATTATGAAGATTAATAAAATCTGCAATGGAAACAGAAATAAAGTGCATGAAAATGTGATAGTTACCAATATGTAGAAATATATAGTCCCATGAGCTATGTCAAACGAATAAATATCTACAATGAAGACACCGCGGTATCCAGCAACGGCAGAAGGAATTTATGCTGTCATCTACCCGGCGACAAGACGGTAAGTGCGGCTGTTCTACATTATTGGAATAATTCTGACTACTGGAGTTTTAGTAGACTGTAAGATTCATTGTACTTGACATTGATAAATGGATTTCGGCGTTTGATTTCTATTGCTTCGGCAAGTTTGAGGTCGATGGTGTTGGAGAAGCTATNGCTCTCGGCACAAGTAAATTGGTAAACTACTCTCGCTCTCGAGATATCTGCCTGACGTTGACGGGTGGAGAAACAAGATGTTAATTTGAATGGTTTAAAGTAGGGGTGCAGGGATACAGTTCATGCATTTTATTTCTGTTGCCATTGCAGATTTTATTAATCTTGATCATGGCACTAGTTAGATGCCGAAACGTCGATATCAATTTTAAATTCTTTGTTACTAGAGCAATAACTTGTTTTTATTCAAGAGTAGCTTTAAATAAACTTGGTACAATCGCTAAGGCGCATTTTATTATGAAAAACATAAGTCAAACATACAAACAAATCATCTGCACCAAAGTTTATTCATTTGTATCTTTCAACATTATTAACAATACCTGCAAACTTCATAAACATCCATTGAAAACTTTTTGAGTTATTTATTGCGTAACAAACATTTGGAGCAACACAACTCAATCATGGAAACGAATCATTCGATTTGCACCAAAACTAAAACATTTCTGTATTTCAACATTATTAACAACTCCTGTAAATTTCATAGAGATCCATTCCAAATTTTTTGAGTTATTGCGTAACAAACATCAAGACAAACACAACTCGAACATAGAAACGAATCAACCGATCTGCACCAAAATTTAATCATTCATGTCTTTTAACATAACAAACAATTCCTGTAAGTTTCATAGAGATTCACTCAAAACTTTTTGAGTTTTTGCGCTAGCAAACGTAAATTCAAACACAGCAACAAACATACGAACGAACAAGCAGATGATCACAAAAATTGGATCATTCACTCTTTGTTATATACCTAACAACTCATGTAAATTTCATAAAAATCCGTCAGTAAATTTTTGAGTTACTGCACCGAGAAAAATGAGGTAGACAAAGAAAGATATGGACGGATCTTCAGCAAAAGTTAATCATCTGTTCCTCCTAGCACACCTAACAATCCTTGTAAATTTCGTCAGAATCCGACCATAACTTATTGAATTAACTTGATGACAGACAGAAAGACAGACAGTCAGACAAATAGACAGATATACAAACCCGACGAAATCATGACCTCCTTGCCGGAGGTAATGAATATTTAAACCATTCCAAGATAGTAAAAAGCTATTTTTCTAAGTAAATAAATGTATTTACTCATTCAAGATACTGGGAATCAGCTTTCAATTAAGGAAATGAATAGTACACCATTACAGTTTAATAAGTAGCTGTTTTGGTGTGGGGAAATGAAAACTGAAACCGTTACAGTATATTGGAAGGCTCTGTTCGTAATTAAAAATAAAAAGGTAAACTATTCCGATATGTTGGGACGCAGTTTTGTATATGGAAAGGAATATTTAATTATTACACTATATTGCGAAACTGCTTTCGTTGATATAAATGAATAGTAGCTCTCAACAATTTGCTAATCTTCATAGCTTTACTCCGTACTTAAGTAATTTTTGATATTTGATTTATACCGTCTCACATTATTCAGAATTGAGTTTGAATCTATATATACCTAGCATTGGACTTGTCTTTCAGCTATCCATGGAATATATAGGGGAAATTACTTTATAAATGGAAATGAATATCAACACCATGAGAATATTGAGAAATTCTGCTCATACTCTATACTGAAGGCATATCTGCACTCACGAGTATCAACTTAGTACTTTAGGGGGCAGCTCATTTTACATTTTTCTCTGCTTATTTTGCAGTACTGGCTGCAATTAGCGAGCAGCTTTCTGTAACAAAAGGGTTAATGTAACGAGAAGTGGGGCGTTCGGCCCAGCTACAGGCGTAAAAATTGGCATAGCCGACTCGTTTGGCCCCAAACTCTTCTTGTGACATTGCCGCAAGTGGCCGCAAATGACGAAATGCCCACCACCCTCAGTAACTCATGGCTAAACTAGAAATTAGGCAAAATTCTGAGTAGAATAGGAAAGATAAAAGTGCGTTTGGGATATAGCCTAAGTTATACTGCAGACCGGTGATTGGAATAAATAATACAATCATTATATACCAGTGTTGTACCCCCAGAGCTCAGGCCTCAGTCGAGCAACGCAATGCTAAGGACAGATGCGTTTTGTGGAGCATGAGGTCCATCAAAAGCTGCCCCACCTAAATGAGCGTAAATCTACTGGCTCAGAAATTCTTTCTCCCTAACTACTGCTCGAAGTATTCAATCGGTCTAAGTACGGGAGAAGTTTCACAGGATTGAAAACTCTCTCACGTGATCCCGATACATACAGTAAGAAGGGTAAAAATAAGCTCCAGTTACTATCATCCTATCAGTCTTACTTCCGTAAGATGTAGAAGCGTATCACTGACCACTTGAGGAAACACCTGCACGGTCTCCAAGTTAGAACCTGCCCAACTAACTCACGGGACTTTTTTCGAAAGTTATGGAAATCCAGATAAAGAAAAAGGATTAGAACTTGTTTACCTACTGTAGACTTCCAAAAGGCAGTGCAGAAAGCCCCCCATCAATAGTTGATGAAAAAAATTAGAAGCCCATGGCATCCAGGGATCAGAGCCTAGCTCACTGGTAGGCGACAGCGAGTGGAGCTGCAAGGAGAGATGAATGACTAAACGCCTGTCTCATCTGGGGTTCCAGACGGTGAGATGCTTGGTCCAATTCTGTTCATAATTTACATCAATGATCTTGTTTTAATATCCGGAAAAAATCAGTATATTTGCAGATGACCCAACAATATTCGTATCTGCCTGCTGCATCGGCCAAGGTTAGAATTAAGTTAAGAAAAAAACTTGATCGCCACAAGGTAGCAAATGAGCTGTAATGTCGGTAAATGTTCAGTTATGCACATAAGGCCGTCAAACTCCTCAGCCCCTCGATTAAAAATGAACGGAATGGAAGAAGCAGCTGTCATCCAACAACGTGAATTGGCAAGAACATTCACAAGTAACCTAAAACACAGTCAGCAAGTTGACAAGAGTGTCAAAATGGCAAGCCAAGTAGAGGGATTCAATACTAGAAATTTTGTACAAATCCAAAGACATAATCATTCCATTATTGCGCCTGCATTTAGAGTTTGCTTTTCAATTCTGATCGCCACATAAGTGCAACGATATTCATAAAATGGAAAGAATCCAAAGCGGAAAAATAAAATTGATACCTCAACTTCGTTACATGCCACAAGAGTGACGCTGACGGGCAGTAGGACTCATATCTTTCGAGCAAGGACGCCTTAGGGTGCAACTAATAGAAATATTCAAGCACTTTCTGACAGAGACGTTGATCATCGCCTCAGAAACGACGACTAAAACCACAAACATAGAGACTGAAGAACTACTCTATGCAAAAAACTTTCCCCGTACTTCATTAAGAACTTTTGGAATAAACTCCTCTCCGACGCTGTCAATTTAGAAATAGTCAATGCATTTAAAAGTCGTCTTGACAAACAATGGGAGCAACACCCTCTACAGCTACGAACTCCTTTTTCGGGAATCACACACTCTCAAAGGCCAAGGCTTCAGAGGCTACCCTAAATCACCATAGTTCATGTCCTAGTTACCTTTACGTCTCCGAGCTCTACGATTCTGCTGCAAATAACCGTGCTGCGTGCTGGCACGATCAGCTCCTAGACCGAGTTTATTCTCTTATTTTCTTCCTCAGATATCTAAATGATTCGGCATAATGGCAATAGCTCATACAAGGTCGGTGCATGAGTCCCGGCTGCTGTCTGGGAATGGGTCTGTTGGTCCGTCTACTGCCAGCTGTCTAATCTAATCATCTAACCTAATCTAGAATGGTAGAAGAAACCAAATAAACAAAGGGACTGACGGATCTACATCTAAAGCTAATCATCTGTTCCTTGTAACATTCTTAACAGTTCCTGTTAGTTTCATGAAGATCCGTCCATAACTTCTTGGGTTATGTTACTAGTGAACAGATGGACGAAAAACCGAACAAACAGATCATAGCCAAAATTGAACAAGCTATCTGTTTCTCTTGACATTGCGAACAGTGGCTGTAAATTTCATGAATGTCAGTCCATAAATTTTTGAATTATGATACTAACAGATAGACAGAATAACAAGCAAGCTCTGGCAAAAATATAACTTCCTGAGCGGAAGCTGTTATTGTTGCTGTGCTGACAATAACATTATTATGATGAAAGTGAACTGCGTCTGCCCGAATTACTGTAAACGAGTCCATCACACTGGAAATTAAATATTATATGTATGTATGGTAAACTCCGCTATATATGACCTCGTTTGGACTGCTTAACTGAGCAGTTGGTTATCTTTACTTAAGTGTTGGTCATCGTTTTAACGCAATCGTCACGTGGCAATGATAGCGTTAGTTTTGGCCTTTGGGACCCATACAATCGGTCATAACAAGCGGCTGGTCACATTTGCCGGTGGTCATATTATGCAGAGTCGACTGAAACTGATTATTAATTATCAATGTGTAGAGGATACGAAAATAAATTTGATTGATGACTGGACACCGATAAATTGCTGACATGACGTGCACATAACTTGAACAGACTCTTGAAATTAAATAAAGGTCAAATGAAACTTTTCGGATCATCACACTTCGCTGTATAGCTCAACCTCCATGACAAGATTCTGAGAGACCCCGAACAGACACTGAATGCATAAAACGGACACACGAGTAGAGTCCAACGCTGTCGCCAATATAGCATCGCTTTCAGTCCGCTGCAGTAAACTGCGAAACATTCTAACACTGTTTTCGATGTAAATTGAAAAGTAAGTAAATTCATGTGGAGACGTGGAAGTCGTGAGAAAGTACAGTGCTAAATTTGATCTTTTTTATCAAAGCTCGCCTTTAGAGCATCAAAAACGCGTTGTAGCTTTCCTATTCACATGCAATATTAGAGGCCAACAACAGCGATATATTTATTCGTTCAAGACAGTTTTTAGTTAATAACTTTAATATTGAACGATATCCAAACCAAAGGTGACAAATAATGATAAATCAGTGGTTGTCACTGTTATCTTATTATAATTATTGTTCTGATCATTATTATTATTGTTATCCCTATTTTTAATACTGCAGTGGGTAGAGGTATAGAATACACCACCCTGCAGTTCATGGTAAAGTTAATGTTAACTTGATCGCCAATACCAGTCAGGAAATCCACATACACTGGTTCCTGCTACAGATAGAGGCCAGCTAGACCTCAGAAGAGTGCACGGCTGCAGTCTATCGCAGACTATCAAACTTATGGCCTCAAAGACGGAAAGCTCCTATGATAACCTCGACCCACGCAGCCGTCCCCATTTCTGGTTAGGTCGGTGGGTCTCTGCTGTAACTAAATTAAGATAAACAAATTTGAAGTGACACTCCCGCTGGAAATTAGAGACACAGGCCGACCTGACGAACCAAAGCCGGCCATGATTATA
>LQNS02004412.1:1027742-1042744 GCA_001587735.2 Parhyale hawaiensis | reverse complement strand
AACCTCGACCCACGCAGCCGTCCCCATTTCTGGTTAGGTCGGTGGGTCTCTGCTGTAACTAAATTAAGATAAACAAATTTGAAGTGACACTCCCGCTGGAAATTAGAGACACAGGCCGACCTGACGAACCAAAGCCGGCCATGATTATATTCATTAGGGCGAGAGAGGCGCTCCGGCGTAGGGATAAGCTGACTAAAGCTGACACTGTCATTGTGTGATGTTAATAAGCTGACGTTTGTTGATGTTGTTGTTGTTCTACAGCTGAGGGCGGCGGTGGGGGCAGCCCAGTGCTTGACAAGCAGCTAGTACACTATCGGTACTCCGCGAGCGTGTATTTTTGTCGTTCTGTGAGCACGAGAAAAAATTGTTTTTCAAGCCAAAATTACGGATCGCGGAATCGCTGAATTAAAATTGAAAAAATCCCCAATTGCAGGCGCGGAGGTAATTCACATTTTAACCCTTTCCTTCACATCGTAACCTATATGTTGTCCTTAAGATAGTACTATTCACAATAGTGAGGGTTAATAAAAATTCTTCTGTCTATTTCTGATGGTCCGCACTCGGAGAATTGCAGAACTCCGAGCCAATGTCGATGTATATTGAAATTAAAATTTCTTGGTTTTACCCAATTGCTACAGAGCGATAAGTTGATAACTTTCTAAAACGTGCAGCATATAAATGATAATATGTATCACATTTACAAACATAGATATTTTAGCTCGAAGTATGAACACGTCAACAATAAAGAAATATCTGGTAGTCAGAGATTTCCGCATTTGCAAGGACACTCTAAAATGAGATAGGTATGTAAATCTTAATTATTGGGATTTATTAGCAGTTTCAATAACGCTACGTTTCATAGCATTGATTCTGGTTACTGTTTATAATTGGTATTAGTAAACACGGTCATTTCCTGAGAAATACAGATGCACTGATTGCAGCCCAATCGCAAACTGTGGCTGTATTGACAACACTCGAATATTCAACAGTGTGTCAGAGAGCTAGTTTTCCACTCTTTATAAGGTCGGCTGTTGTTGAGGGGTATATTTTTGTGTTGAGCTGCAAATAGAGTTTGTGTATATGGTTTTTCTCTTTCTCACCTGTTTTTGTACTTTCTGTTGTTTTTTTATTATTTAGATTTTAGGTTAAAAAGTATTACTCGTTTATTTCCTTTGTTTATAATGTTACCACAGTAACGCGTATATGGGGTAACTAGTAAATAGTGCATGGATGCCCGCAGATACGACAATCCCGTTTTCCTCCTGCAAATATATTTCTTGCTAAGAGATGCAAGTTGCAGGTCAAAAAAATAAAAACTCAGTTATGGGCTAACTCTAAAGAACACTAACCAGTATACCATTCAGGTATTGTAAATGAACGTTATAGTTGACCTGGCAGAGTGATAACTTAGATGTTTCCTTTAAAAGTAGACGTTTTTGGCATAAATCACATTATTTTTCTACAATGTTTCTCTGATTACATTTCTCAGAAACTTTAGAGGAATCATGGCTGTATTGGGAATGGCGTGTATTTCGGAATTTTCTCTGTTCCGGTGATGGTGTATGCCTCAGCGGGCAGAGTTTATCTGGACGGACTCTTGTGATTTAATTTGGCATATTAAAAGATAAAGCAAAGGTCTCCGACGAAGTGTTGTCAAAAAAAGTAACTGCGTCTGGAAGACAAAGCAATTATTTTGATGATAATGTATGAGTACCTGTTACAACCACTGATTTATCATTATTTGTCACCTTTGGTTTGGATATCGTTCAATATTAAAGTTATTAACTAAAAAATTCTTATATATTATGGAACGGAGAAAAAATATTTGGATAATAAAGCATTTATCTGCACCTGAACATTCGCAATGGTTCAGATGTTGCACTGCTATTGACCTAAACTTGAATATATTTATTTATAGGAAATGAAACAGATACATTTTAATATTATCACAGTCAATACATCTAAATGTGGCAAACTTCTATCATTGTTAATGAATCTCTTGTAACTTAAGATTGAGGAGCGACACAGTGAACTCATTGAGTACATTACCGTCCTCATTATCGCTCTCAAAACTCCATTAATGAGTCAATACGCGAGCATTACCATCTAGTTAGGACGTTTAATCGAGACTTGTACTAATTAGAGCTTCAGAAGACAGGTGCTGCCCAGAGGAAGAGAGGAAAGGTCTGGAACTGACAAATGTGTCGAGAAATGGCAATATGGAAGCCACTAAAATGCCAAGGAAACGGGAAAATAGAAAAGGGAGGCAAAATTGGATGTACCGTCCAATGAAAATAGGAAAAGCCACAATAATGTAAAATGAAGCTGCGCTGACTATGGTGGTAGCTAAGAAAGCCATGAAAATGTAAAAAAAATTATGTCGTGAGAAAGCTGAGAATGGCAGCAATGAAAGATAAAAAATATAAGCAGGGAAACTACGAAGCACGCTGAGAAGTGAGTGACCTTGAGGGGATAACGATAGTGAAGGTCCTAGAAAAAATGAAGGTGGAGGAAATGACCAAGAGTGGTAATGTGTCATCAGAAACAACTGTTGTTAAATAGAACTAGAACGCCTCGTGGCGTAAGGCCATCACTTGCGGTGGGGGCAAATTCAGCTAAGTCATTTTTGATGGCCAACTAGGTCCAGTTTTGTTGGAATGGGTCACATCTAGGTCAACCCACCAATCTCCCTACAAAAAAATATGAACATTACTCAACTCCTTCGACCAGATTTTGGGTGGACAAACAAATATATTAACAGAAATAAATACTTAAATTTTCAACGAGAACAACATCATCTCTCTCATTCGTTCGCGGGAGATAAAAAGCGCTATAAATGCTTAGATAAAAGTACACATACAAAAACTCTAAAATTATTGACAAAAATATTTCTGAAGCGTTGAAAAATTATTGTTGAAAAAGCTGAGCAAAATATTTATGAACTACCTTTCTGAAAAAGTAGATTTCAAGTGTGGGACGGAAACAAGAGCATTTTTCAGGTTTGGTAAAAAATCTTAAAACACAACAATTAGCAAAACTGTGGACAAATATTAAACATAGTGAAGTTTAAAAATAGCAGTAACCCAATCAATTACTGCAATCTCTTAAAGTATTGTCCTGTAGATTACTGTTTGGAATCTGAATTTTCTCTTTTATGCTAATATTTCCTAAACGTTTCGACCTTTTGGCATAACTCTGTTGACATAAATATATATTTATTATTGATACGAACAGGGTGTAACAGCGCGACTGCATGACTACAAGAGTTTAAATTTATATGATGTTATTAATTCATTGAGTGTTAATTTCATATACATGTCCATAATTACTTGTAGGCTGAAGAGCTATAGAAAAACTTTATTTTCCTCAACACATTTCTGACTTTACTGTCAGGTGCCAGGAAATGCGGTGATCTGCAGCGGGCATTTTGCTACTCGTGCGCAGAATAATCCACCATGCATATTTAGCACATGGAGATGTTTTAAAGTAGAGAAACGTGTAACGTAAAATAATGCTTCAGTATTTTCACATGTATACTGCAAATTATTTCGGGCTTTTACTTAGAATTAATTACTAACGAACTAGCTTTTCATGCATTTTGGCAATCTCATTACTTTTTACGGCAGACGCTTATCCAGTATTTTTTGACATTTTACTGTTATAAATATTCCTTAGGAGTTCATTTCTCAAAAAGAAGCCTTCCGTTTTATATATATAACTAGAACACCTCGTGACGTACGACCATCACCCGCTGTAAAGGGGGAGTAATTAAAAATTCAATGCCGTCATTTTTGATGACCGGCTTACTCTAGAGTTTTGAAAACGTTCACATCTCAGTCAAGCCACCTGACTGCCTACAAAAGATTATGATAGTAGCTCAACTGCTTCTGCACCTTTTTGGGTGGTCAAACGAAGATACAAACAAACAGACACATGTATAACGTAAACAAAAACATTATCACCTCTCTTCGCTTCGCTCGAGTGTGGTAATTATATTCATATATGAACAACTTCTGGTGTTCTCTTGACGAACTGTAGTCGCCTGCAGCCATACTCTGGGTCCAAGTGATCTATATCTGCAGCACAAACCAGTGCCTATGGGTTTCCCAATAAGAGGTGTGGTTAATTCCCCTTTACGTTTGCGAAATCGATTGGCATTCAACCTTCGCGTGCTGTTCATTCTATTCCATCAGCCATTCTGTTCCATCAACCATTCCGTTCCATCAACCATTCTGTTCCATCAACCATTCCGTTCCATCAACCATTCTGTTCCATCAACCATTCAGTTCCATCAACCATTCTGTTCCATCAACCATTCTGTTCTATCAACCATTCAGTTCCATCAACCATTCTGTTCCATCAACCATTCCGTTCCATCAACCATTCTGTTCCATCAACCATTCAGTTCCATCAACCATTCTGTTCCATCAACCATTCTGTTCCATCAACCATTCCGTTCCATCAACCATTCTGTTCCATNCAATAAGAGGTGTGGTTAATTCCACTTTACGTTTGCAAAATCGATTGACATTCAACCTTCGTGTGCTGTTCATTCTGTTCCATCAACCATTCTGTTTCATCAACCATTCTGTTCCATCAACCATTCTGTTCCATCAACCATTCTGTTCCATCAACCATTCTGTTCCATCAACCATTCTGTTCCATCAACCATTCTGTTCCATCAACCATTCAGTTCCATCAACCATTCTGTTCCATCAACCATTCTGTTCCATCAACCATTCTGTTCCATCAACCATTCAGTTCCATCAACCATTCTGTTCCATCAACCATTCAGTTCCATCAACCATTCTGTTCCATCAACCATTCTGTTCCATCAACCATTCTGTTCTATCAACCATTCTGTATTTTGTTAGAGTGGATTAGACAGCTGGTACTAGACGGGACCTATACAGGCCCATTATAGAGCAGCCTAGACCCAGGCTCTGACCCTCCACGAGCTAGATCCAGTTACTAGCAAGCTAGAGAAGAGCATTTCAATGGAAACTTTTTCCTATTCTAGTGCTATTTGACAAAATTTTTTTAGTAATTTCAGCCGTTGCGTAGCTACCATGCACTGAGCAGCTTGGTAGTTAATGTAGCCAAATGCTCTTACCAAATACATTGGACTGTGGGAGAAAATGAAAGTAATTTTTCATAATCTCTGCGATACGCACGAAACACTCTGTAGTTTCTTTGCCAAGTAACTGAACCAGAAACATTTGTGGAGTTGGGAGATCTTGTTATCTGTGCTATATCTCAATAAAGGAGCGTAATTTTGCAAGAGTCTATGACTACATAACTCGTTATTTCTCTGCGTGATAAACATCCTAAAGCACAGTTTCGAGAAGGTTAAATACATTTTCCTAAAGTTGTTTTCGTATATTGATGTTGGTTTCCAATAAAACTATAATTCAAATTTTATTCGGTCCAGATCTTAACAACTTCCATGTTGTTTCTCCGAATATACAAGAACGTGCACCATAAGGCTCTCTCTCAACAGAACTTTTTTTAGACAAATCAATTACTTGTCCAGGTTCTAATTCTAGTCTTGTTTTAGCACGTAAAATCAATTTAAGTCAGTCGAGCAAAATACTACCGTCCTTCCGCTCTTAATTAATTCAATTGATTAGCTCATTCGCCGACCAGACCGAAATGAAATTTTTACGAACGATTTTGATTTGCAAAGAGAACCCGTGACTTATTTTTCTTGGTAGACTGTCGACGCAAAAGCACTCAGGTTATGTAGGCTAAAGGGAAAACCTAGAAAATTTCGTGAACTGGTTTGTGGCAAAACAGTAGTGAAATTGTTACAACCTATTTTATTTTAGATGGAGAACACATTACATGCGTTTGTTACTAACTATCGATGAAGAATCTGGCCATGTAGGTCTTAGGGAAAATAAAGGAAATTTGGTGATCTACTGAGTGACACACAGAATTGTAATTATAACAAACTTTTCTAATTTGGATGCAAACACGTTAGGTACTCGTTTTTCTTGGTGGACCTTGCTATGACGAGAAGCTGAAGCACGTTATGTTTAGTAACGGTACAGGGAAGTAACGTGGAAATATTAAAAAAAAAATTATGATAAACGGAAGTGCAATTTTTACACACTCTCCCTTTACTGGGAATAAAACTTTAGCAAAATGATCTCATTCGTAAAGACGACCTTTTTTTTATTTTGAAGACAAGTTGACATCTCCAAGAATAGGTTTTAATAACCGAAGCTTTCATGTTTGCTATACGGTACGTAAAATAGTTCTTGGGTAAAATTTTGAATATACAATCTAATATCTAAACAACTGCATCGAATCCGGCGGACAAAATTATATGAAAATTCTTTACCCTTTTAATGATATCAAATTATCATTGCAAACGTGTCGTGACCACGTAAATTTTATCAAAAAATCGAGTATATCAATACAGGTATAAGAGGAAATAGTAGCAAAATGGATTTCAGTAATAAATTATGTAAAGAATGTACCTTAGTACGATAGCAGCAAGTGTTGGGAATTCTTAAACGAAAATCAAGTTTGGAGCACGATTACCAATTTTGAATTTCATAAGTTAAAAAAAAAAAGGAAGAAAGTGCGAGGTTGCTGAGCTTAAAATTTTTACCTCAGTCAATCTTAGTTTCTGTGTATATGTTCCTATAGTTAAACCTTAATATTTTTTTTAAAAACGAGGGACTAAAGATAAGTTTGATAAAAAGGCGGTGGGTGTTTTCTTTCTATTATCTATGCGTCGGACAAAGTATGTAATTAGAACTCTCATGTTCAAATGACATATCAAACAATACTATGCGTACCAGAAGCCAGCGTTTCACTTGATTCTCTTAGGATTAGTATGCAGTGTGAATCTACCTCCACTATAGCTATTAAATAAGCAAGAGCTGCATAAAAACACAATGCAGTTATTGTATTTTTTATAAATATTTTTTTGCAACGACCAGCCGTGGGCTCTTGCGGCCACCTGCTACTAACTCCGGCCTAGCCGCAGAAGTAAAGAAAGCCGTAGTTCTTCGGCTTCCTTTACTGTACTAAGCTATAAATACCCACCTTCGCAAGTTGTAACAATAATTACCGTTACTGTACTGAGCTATAAATACTCACCTTCGCAAGTAGTAACAATAATTACCGCTAACTTACTATTCTCTGAATCTAGGCCTTAGCCTTCCCGTTGGTCGCGGAATGAAGCATCACCTCTGCGCAAGATGCCGCTGTATGAGTAACACCACCTGGACCTCGTCCGAAGATTCACCAAGGTAGGTAAGGTAATGCAGATTCATAGGTCGGCAGGGGTCATTAATGTCAGATGGGCGAATTGGAATTTGAAATTAACAGACAAAAGACCCCATCGGTTTGAAAGCAATTGAGTTAAGCTATTCCCTCCAGCCTCAACTTTTTATCCTAGACATCAGACAGGTGCGTTTGTTTTACCCCGCTGGATCGAATTTCAGGGGTAAACCTTAACCTGATTAGCTTGAGATTCCGGAAACTCTACCCCGCTTCGTAAACGGAAAGCTTCAGCCATCTCTAGCATGACCTGGCTGCGTTTAAGACCTGCAATATGATCCAAAGTGGTAAAACCAAAACTCCTCTCTGAAGTTCCGGACAAGCCAACCCTATGTGGCTCAGTGTAACTCCATTTACGCCACGTCAGTCAACGGTACATTGTAACTATTAGACATGAGTCTCTCCACACCGACATTAACTTCTTTTCATGCAGAAAAACTTGTAAAGGGGCACTGATATGCTAACCTACAGCTACGTTAGTGGATGCGTGCTCCAAAATAGGTTGACGATGAAATTTACTCATTTTACTTTTTTGTTTACTTCATGTTAAGAAATTGAGCGACTCAGGCAACAGAAAATCTCTGCTAGATATTTTCAACGTACAGTTTTCAAGGCGACTTTCGTTTAGACTGTCGAAAGCTCGGCCAAATATATATTAAAATCCAGTTGAAACGATTAATAAACCTTCGAAAACATGGAACCTGGATGTCTGCTATTTCAACAAATATTGTATGTATATGTACATTGTCTTTTTGTCGCTTTCATCTGAGAAATGTTCTTAGGCAAACTGCCGAATGAAAGTGAGAGCAATTGACTCATCAAATTCTCAAGGTTGACTACCTCTTCAAAGCTGCAGCGCGCCCATGCAGCTCATATCATATAGTGTATTTAGAAAAGTCTGCTAATACTCTTATTAATTCACGAAGGCTGCTAATGCAGGATACGCAGATTGGTAATATAATCAGTCGGTAATTATGGCTCCACTTGCGATGCTCTCTCGCAATCTCCCTTATCTAATACAGAAGCAAATTGCCTACCTTTGAGTCGGCCTCGCAATGTTCTAATAGAAGACGGTCTTGTCAGTCCATTCTGCCGGCATCAAAAGCTGTATCAGTACACAGCGACAGGGCATGTATACAAGCCAGCAGTTGAGCATTACAAGGCTAAGGCTTCAACAGGACTCAACATCAAAGGAAGGTGGCGGTGGTGGTTGCGAGAGAAGGAAGGCTTAGACTTCAATGAAGATGTTCGTTTGACAGTAGTGAGGTGCTTCAATGGTTCCCTGTGCGGTTTGCCCTCAAGAACAGCGGAGTTATTTGAGATGCAGATGGTTAGTTGCAGTTTAAGACGCACCGAGCTGCCTTACTTTGTATATCGCGCAGCTCTTCAGGCCTTGTACTGACCATGATCGGTTACTATGAAGGATATTCTAAAATGAAGGCATGCTTTGTGCGTCTTGAAATTGTTCGGGTATTACGCTAATTATGGACAGTTACTATGTAAGATATTCTGATATGTACTGAATGCATACTCTGGGCAGCTTGAAGCATTTCAAGTTTTAAACAGACCGTACCTTCTGCCTTGTGGTACTTCGGACGAAGTCCTGGTGACGTTTCACACATCACCTCACGTTTGTGGAGTCAGTGTCCTGGGTATCTTCTGCTTATGTGGGGTCGCAGTTAGCAACCAAAGAGACAGCCCTGCAGCAGCGAACTATCTCCACAGTGCACGTAACCGCAGACCTCTGGTCTATCTGGTATTTTTTATATATGAGAAACCAGCAAATTTCTTGACTCCATAACTTTCATATCAGTTACGTTTCGAATACGCCGAGGCATTTTATTAAACAATCTCGCTCACCGTACAGCGAAGCCATTAGAATATTTTGTGGCCACAGCTTTTCCACCATCTCTGCTTGGGATGCATGTATCACAAGTGCTTCCAGTTCTTTCTGTGTGTCTGGCGACAATTCGTTCATTCACATTCACAATGATACATACGTTTCAAAATTTTCCAAATATATTATTATAAATCACTCGAAGCTTCGTCGTATTTAAAACTTTTGGAGACAGCTAAGTCGTATGTAGTAATCATACTCTTGCAAGCCTCGAATTTTAGAAGTGAACGATCTTTGAATAGCTTCAAGTTGTTCTAGCTTTTTTCTCATATTCGGCATCCAAAGTGGACCACAGTACTCTATTGTCGGCAGAATTAATTATTTCCATAGTGTGAGCATCACCTCTACTCTGCGTGACCGAAAAGTTTGTAAAACCCATCCACTTCACATATTTCCCACAGCCATAACTCTAGCTTATGTTTTTCGAAAGTAACATCGTCTTGCATTCTCACTCCAAGGTCTCTTAAAACTGTATTTCTTTCAATTTCATACACATCGCTGGTAGTATATTGCGTGGATTCAAAAAGTATTGATTTTTTAAGTATCGTAGCAGCTCGAATTTTGACTCAATGAAAGTTTTATTATTTTTTACCAACCATTGGCATACACTTTTCAAATCTCGCTGGATAGACAACACGTCTTCCAGTAGTTGCACAGCAGCTAGTATTCGTGCATCGTCAGCAAATGACGAAAGGACTGCATATTTGAATCCACGTTCCGTGTCATTGATCATAATCAGAAAAATTACAGGTCCAAGCACGGTGCCTTCTGGTACTCCGCTGAGTACCAGCTGACTTGAAGACACAATGTTGTCGACGATTACACTTTGGGCTCAATTTGGCAGAAATACTTCTAGATACCGACGACATTTTCCACAGGTACGCATACATGAATGTTTTAACAATGGGATTCTGTGGTCAACCTTATCAAAAGACCGCAGACAGTTACTTTGTTAGATATGCTTAAATCTGAATATATTGAAGCTATTCAGGTTAACACACAGACCAAGGTCAGTTATTAGTAAAGATTCGTCATGATCTTTACTTTGTACAGCGTGTAGCTGTTCCTATCTTATATAAACGATACATGTTCCAGTGTAAGGTATGTTACAGGGCAAACATACTTTCCACACCGTAGCCCAGTTCATGTTTAATAATGCACTTGTTACAACCGACGTTAGAGTGATACTTATTACCTCCGCCAAGGAGGTTATGTTTTCGTCAGGTTTATCTATCTGTCTATTTCACTGTTTGTCTGTCTGTCTTCAAGATAACTAAAAAAGTTATGGACGGATGTTGACGAAATTTACCGGGATTGCTGGGTATGTTAGGAGGAACAGATGATTAACGTTTGGTAAAAAACCGTCCATCCGTTTGTTTGTTTATTTGCCTGCCTCATATTTCTCAATGCCATAACTCAAAAAGTTAAGAACGGATTTTTATGAAATTTGCATGAGTTGTTAGGTATATTATAAAGAGTAAATTGCAGAATTTTTGTGATGATCTGTTGGTTCGTTCGTATGTTTGTTGCTGTGTTTGTTTGATTTTATGTATGTTAGCGCAGTACCTCAAAACGTTTGAGTGAATCTTTATGAAATGTGCAGGAATCGTTAGTAATGTTGAGAGACATGAATGATTAAATTTTGGTGCAGATCGGCTGATTCGTTTCTATGTTTGAGTTGTGTTGGTCATAATGTTTGTTACGCAATAAGTCAAAAAGTTTTGAATGGATCTTTATGAAATTTGCAGGAGTTGTTAGTAATGCTAAAAGATATAAATGATTAAATTTTATTTTAAGGCAGATCGGTTGGTTCGCTTGCATGTTTGACTTATGTTTGTCGTAATGTTTGTTAGCCGCATAACTCAAACAGTTATGAAAGGATCCTCAAAAAATTGCAGAAACTGTTAATACTATTAAAAGGCACAAATGATTACTTTTTGGAGTTCCTACAAAAGAAATCATGGTTTCAGAGCCAATTTGAATTTTTCGTAACCGTTGCCTTACTTGGCGGAAGCATGCGCTCTCAGTGTGCTCTAGTTTGATTATACATTCGTAGCACTGTAGTTCGCAAAACCCTTCAATTCAGCTAAACTTACACCTATTATCAAGTACCCCATGTAGAAAACATAAAGTTGTTCAGTTTGTACATCGTGAAAGTATTCATATGGAATCAACTTAGGTTTCACAAAACCGATGACTAGTTAAGGTTCAAAATAATATTACAAGGAAAATCAGTTGATAGACCTATATTGAAGAACATTATTCGCTCTGTGGATTTTTAGCTTCTCTTTCCCGTTTCAAACTCGAGTGGAACCGGCAACGGCGCTTCCTCATCCCCTTCCAAAACTCCACAAAGTTCATCTCACTCCTGGAAGAAAGTCACCGGCCATTTATTGACGTCGAGAGAGCCGAACAAGTTACTTTGGGTGAAACAGGAGCGCTTTGTTTCCTCTGACAGGCTGCAAGCCGATGGAGTAATTCCAACTTAGATGCGAGCAATCTGTCAAGTGCAGAGTACAAATGTCCAACGCAACATCAGTTAGGGACGTGCGTGAGATCTGCGTGAATTAATTGAGCTCAAAGTAGTTACACGTACACAGTTCTTATTTTCTAACATCCGATGCAACAGAGCAGCTTCATTCACTGTAACAGCAGATTAATTTCAGCTTGCAGTGAATTTGATGAATGTAGGTTCTTTTAAATTATAAAATGTGATTAACTTAACTATGCATCCTGCTCAGGTGCAAAAACGCGGGATCCAGAGTTTAAATCGGTGTTTTTAAGCATTTAAGAGTCTGATTTTCGAGCCCTTCTGAGTTCAGTGAAGAGTTTAAGGAGAGCGGAAAAAGAAAAAGTATTATGCAGAAGCAGTTCCCCAGGCATATAACACCTGTAGCTGATTAAATCAAGACTCTTAGACGATTGCGTCATCTGCTTTCCATCATACGGACTCTGGGTGATGTTAGGTGTTCATCTTATCAACGTCTGCGTTTGTTCACTGTATGGTCAAATAGCATCTGTTCAACTACCATACAGAAGGGGAATATGTTATTAAAAATATACTTTAAGTGTGATAACATATTAAATCAATAATTAAATGCATCACTAGGATCATTCAAATTGGCATTTATTATGAAGTTTTGATTGTTACCAATGTTAAGTACCATATTCTTTGGAAAAAGCTACAGCTATACGAAAACTTAATTGCATGCATAGTTTTCCGTACACAGCTGTCGATTGGCTTACGATATACAGCTGTTTATGAGCAATACCACACAAGGTACAACATTGGCGTATGTTCAAAATAGCTATCATCATCTCCATGCATCTTATCTGCTCTGTAAATCCAAAAACCATTCACTATGTACTGAGCTGCACATCTCTTCTACTTTACCTTCCGTACCTTGATACCTTTATGATTCCTCGGACGAGATTCGGTGGTGTATACTTACATCTCCCATCTTGTGCAGAGGTGATGCTTCATCCCGTGACCAGCGGGAGGGCTAGTAGCGAGTTATCCCCACATTGCACGTAGCCGCTTACAGCAAGTTTGTCTGGCACTTTCAGTAAGTATGTGTTCAGTAGATTTTTAAACTTCACAACTTCGATACCGGTGGTGTTCCGAATGTGATATGTCATTTTGTTGAACAATCTCGCACCCCGGACGGTGCAGCTGTTAGAACTACACAACCAATACCGTATAGGAACAAACATAACGCACTTCTAATACCTGTCATCATTCAGAAACCGAATGATTATCATTACCACGACTAACTGTACTTTGAGAAGTATCTCGGCTGAGTTGCACTTCCAAACATAGCTTACAAACCCTTGCATGCATCTCAGCTGTCAATGTATCACAGGGAGCAAAACTGATGCAAGTACGATGCCAAGCATTGCCCTCTGACCGCATCTCTAGCTTCTAATATTGCACAGAAAGCAGCTATTTACCTTCCTTAGTGTCAGTCATTAGCCACACGCTGCTTCCCCACTCCCAAACTCCATATACCTATGTAAATGGCAATGTTCTTTTTACTATAACGTGAATCATACCCACACACTGCAACTCCATGGAGTTTCAAACACCACTCTGAAAGAAACATTTCCCCAAGTCCAAATCAAACGTTACCCATTCACTGCAGCTCCACTCTCACCCGAAGTGAGGAATATATCTTACTCAATTTCAATATCAAGCATTACCACACCGTTTATCACCCGTTTCCCACCATCAACATTAATAATACTTACCCTGCCTCAAACACCACACAGGACCGATATTCACCCAGTTTAAGTATTTAGCGTGCGAGTAAATAAGCGTGAGAACAGCTTTAGCAGCTCTCGTGTAGACCAAAGGTAGAGGAGTAATTAGCCGTCCCAGGTAAGGTAATGAGGCAACCCGATGAGCCGATCTCTCTTCGGCAAAGTGCACCCCGAACCCCTCCCGCTTCTGGGCCTCAAACACGTCTAGCGAGGAGCAATTAGTGAATCAGGGCCCGGCTTTGGAGCTGTACCCTGTTCATCACTCACGTGCAGGACTTTGGATATTTGAGTTAAATACATGCTAACTACAGGGAAATTACTGCTAAATAGAGTTAAAATGTGGTTTACATGATATCACTTATACGCCACGTAAAAAGTAGAGTGTGCATGCTATTAACTGCTATGAATATGCCAGTAAGATGTGAGATATATTTTTTTTTCAATGTGACTGATATAAGATGTGAGGTACATTGTTTTCTACAATGTGACTGATATTGAGCCTAAAATGTGGACTACTGGAAATCCTTGTTAAAGACCGGACTTGTTTTATGTAGGTTTCAACATAATCCTAAAATTTTTAGTTCTAAATCCTTCATTAACCGTAAGTTTTAAATTCATTAGTATTTCCTGCAGCACTAGTGCCAACTTCCAAGAGGTTTACTACGCCCACATGCACCCTTTATCTCACTCACATTGTATTAGATAGGCGGCAGTAGACGAACCAAGAGGCCCATTCCCAAAAAGACAATGGAACTTACGCCCCGGCCCTCTATGAGCTATTACAATTATGTTAGTAGGATATAGAGTACTGGAGAAAAGAGAAAAAAAGGGGGATGAATCCCTGCAAGAGTTTATTTCAAGTTTACATAAATTGAACACTGTCCGCGATAATATGCAAGGTCTGTTATAACTTAAAGATTTTTTTCTTTCCTATTGAATAATTTTAGAATCAAAAGCAGTTATTGTTTTATTCCTTCAAAACTCCTCGTTTTCTTTCAGAGTTATCAGAAAGCAGGGAGTGAGGCGTGTTGTAGTGAGACTCTAGACCATTTGGCTATGAGACGGCGGGGTAACACCCTTTGACTCAAAAATATAGGATGAATGCGACACAAACTCAGCGGAATAAAAGGAAACCTCACTCTTAAACATTGCTGGTGGAGCTTTTATTTGACTGTTTTCTTCGACAAATATACCTCTACCTTGAAGTAATTAACGAGGAGGAGGGAGCGCTACAGACCAGCCCTTCACTCATAAGTGAAGCCAACTACGCTACCGAGGCATAAAAATAACGTATAACATAGGAATTAATTCGCATTTACTACCCCAGAAAACGAACCGGTGCTTTCTAAATTAAATGAGATAAATTTCAAACCTTTAGGCTACTAATAAGAGGAGAAAAAGAGAAAATTTTGAACACAGGACCAAATTACAAGGTTGAAATAAACAGAAATATTCACCGAAGCTGCCGCCAGCCGCAGCCATCTTCAGCCAGTCGCTGCGCGCAGTCATAGCTGTTCGTGTACACCACAGCTGTGGTTGTGTCTGTGTT
>LQNS02004412.1:1014487-1026631 GCA_001587735.2 Parhyale hawaiensis | reverse complement strand
CCTCCTCCTCGTTAATTACTTCAAGACCTCTACCATGGCATGGACATGGTCTTCATTTTCGCATACCGATTGAACACAATAAACTTAGACGCAAAGGCAATGTTTATAAACAAAGATGATTTTACCCAGCTCATAGCTTTATAAATATTAGGGTCGTCAGTGTTACCTAACCTGAGTCGTATTGGAAGTAGAGTAACACACGTGGCACCGGCAGTGTGATTGCAACACGCCTCAGGTTTTGCTTATTCTACCGGACTTGATCTGACTCGCTTCATTCCTGCACGGATCTCTGGTCTATACTGAAGACTTCCTGTACATCATTCTACATGTGAATTATTTACCAGGTAAATATGGAATACATGATTTTAAACATGACTGAAATTCCAGCAATAAATGCATGACAAAAGTTTCTAAATCTCATTGTAATTTCATGTAAAACGCAAACCACATTTTTCTAAACATGACCTCAACTTGATTATGTAGGCTGAATTTTAACAAGACCGTGCGTAACTGAGTCATGACGAATAGTTACCTTGGCTAAATTTAACTAAAATGTGTTTTTAGAGTGAAGTTTTCATTGGAAATCTACTACAATAATGGTCACAAAGCATGACAAGTTGCACTCAATGTGATTGATCGATTTTCATGCCTTATTTTCAAGCCTAGCTGATACGCATTTTATTTTGTTCATTTATTTTTTTTTTTTTTTTTGCTTATCTTAGATTGCGACCCATGGTGATATTCATAATTTTTGAGAGTATTGTTCGTACTGCTGGATACGACTAGAATTTTATTTAAATGTACGAATCTTAAATTGGAAGAAAGTAGAAATGTGTGCATGCGTCCACTGGTGTCATCTGACAACATATAGGATAATTATGTGCTTATAAGATGGAATTAAAGTTCTAATTTAAGTCGAGCTTTCAAAGTATGTGAAACTTAATTTTTTATAAATATATTGTATGAAATCAGCTCTTTGCCTGCATGCATTACGGTCAAGCAGGAAGTACTGCGTTTTGCTTCAGCAATGACTACGTATAAACCGTAAACTGCAAAGTAAACCTAAATTCTATCTTGCATACGATTTCCCAGTCAGCAAAGCGTTTCATGCCAGTAATGAAAGACAAAGATCCTTTAAATTTTGCTTCTGAAATGCAATTGAAATGTATTTCGGACGCAATCTTCAAATGAGAAAGGTAAGTAATATTTAAACTATGTGACTGACATGTATTTCAATCGTGGATTTTCGATCAAATTAATTGGCGACCCTAATGGTAGACAGGAAACAGGAAATTTATATTTCAACTCTTCTCCGGGCAATAATGCGGTCGGGAAACATGCACGATGTTAAAACAATTGTTGGGAAATAATTTTATTGCAATAAGGTGAAAGGTTATTAATGCTGTAACTCTCGACAGGTAAATAGAAAGACAGAAGCCATATTCTTACCGTTTTAATCATGTATGCCTAAATGAATTTCCTTGAAATCGAACATTACAGATGTAAGCAGATAATCATTTTTACAACTGGACTCAGAAAGTATCCCAGTCTTGTAAATCCTTAATTTCGATCACTTCCCGGAAAGAATTTTCAATCCCGAGGGGAAACAGCAATCTATGTTCCTTTCAACTTGCTGCTTAACTCTCTTCTCAAGCTTGAACTAAAGGAATACTAAGAGGATGAGGTCTTTAATAAGTTTTTGATCTCTCCGTAATAACTGAATACGCTCGATGAAGAGCTTTATTCTTTCTAAAAGAGGATTTACTGCCACGGAATCAATTTTTACTGCATTGCATAAGCAGGCACTATTGTACCGTTTACTATTAGATGTCAAAATCAAAGTGGTTTATTTATGTATTTGTTAATTTTCTTTGTAGCTGATAAGTGTTATGCGAAAAAAATTATCTTTTATGTCACTCTGGTGCTAACGAGCAATAACATAATGTATTTTAACACTCAACTTTTGTCACAAAGTTCCTATTACGAGTAAACAAACATTGAATACTGAAAGTATTCACTTATCGGGTACAACAACGACAGTACTTGTATCTGAACCTAAAGAATAATATAATAACAAATGGGTCACCACGAGCTACAACTACCCTATAAACAGAACCCCGAATTGCACTATGAAGACTTCTGGTTGTCTGAATAACGGCAACTGTGCCTCGCCAGCACAACTGTCATGAAAGTCTCTCTTCTCTTAATCCTTTAAGGGTCAAATAAAACAACAGTGCTCAAAATGTGCATGAAGCAGGTCGATCATTATATGTAGAATTGTTTTTAGTTAATTTTGCTTTTCCCAGTCATAGCCTCCAGTTGCTTCTCGTTATTCTGTCTCCAACCCATCCTGCTTCTTGTCAGTGACAGTCTGCTGCATCCTTTCAGTCTCCAAATAAACCTGTTTTTTATCATTCAATCTGCTATTGATTCTCGTCAGTCTCCAATCTTTCCTGTCGCCCCATCAGCCACAGTCTCCGGATTGGTGCTTCTCGTCATTCTGTCTCCAAACCATTCGTGCGTCTTGTCAGTCACAGTGTCCTGCATCTTTTCGGTCTCCAAATGAATTCAGTTTGCTGTTGTTCTCGTCAGTCTGCAATCTTGCCAGTCGCCCCATCAGCCACATCCTGTTGCTGCATCGGTCGCTTTAGTCTCTCTCCAGTCTCCGGCTCTCTTACTCTTATATGCTATAGTCTTCACGTTTTCCCAGTCTCGCTTGCTTCAAACATGCCTAAGTTCTCAATTTTTATTTCCTGGCGTTGTTCTCAACTCGAAGCACACCTTGCATCTTTCCTGCTTTATCCGCCCAGAAAAAATGTTCTATTATTAACAATAAATAAATAAATAATTAAATAAAAGCTTTTCTCAAGAACACAGTAAGTAAATTTTAGGTACAGAAATAAGCCTTAGAAAAACTAAGAGTGTGTTCGATTGGACAGCGAAATCCAGATCTTCGAGGCTCAACTTGTTCGATTCTTTAGACTGGTGCCCTGGGTTCGACCCGCTGATTCAAGTTCTATGCGCTGACTTTTAATCGATCGCATGAGTGACTATTAAGAAGTAGCTCCTTCATTATAATATGAAGATTTTAATAAGCTCACCGCAGTCGGGTTCCTTCTAAAACCTGCAACACGGTGCGAAGTAACAAAGCTAAAGTTCCTGTCTGCAGTTTCGGACAAGTCAAATCCAGTGGGCGTGGCTTAGGTCGACTTTGACAACCCAATCGAACACACCCACAGTAAGGAAATAAATATCTTAATAAATTCAGCAAATGCCTGCAGACAAAAATAAAGAATGTATGAATGGAAGAAAGCTAGGCAAGACCTTGGTTATCTTCTACACACGGGATCTTCAGCCAGCGTTGATTGAGCGCCGAACTCTGATAACTTGAATCTGAACGCATCCCCTGGAACATCAAACTGATAGAATTTTTCACCCTCGCCTGCAGGCTATTGGCACACTTACGGGCAAGAATAATTATTGCAATCTACATGTACATCAAAATTCAATTTCCATTTGGCTCAATTTATGTTCTTAAATTCCATTGCTTAACTTTGGAGTGGAGTCTCAGATTTAGTTCATCTGTCTATACTCTTCTTGTTCTTCCACTCTTCCTTCCACCTATCATCCCTCCATCCTTCAAATTCAGCGCTTGTGCTTACTCCATCGCGAGCCTTACGTATCTAACAATCATTCTTGGAACTCTTATGGTTTACTGCACATCCCGACATCCATATTCCCGTTGTGGCCATACGGAATGGCTCCGGCGACCCAATAACATTCTATGAGCGGTGCTTGTCCTGCTCAGAACGAGCAGTTCGCACTGACCATAGAACGCAATTGAAATTCCACACGGTGTCTCTACGGGGCTCCGGGACAGCAAACATCGCTTGCATAAAATGGATAAATATTCAGTAATTATTCAGTTTGTTTCTTCTGGTGAATTAATCGTTAGCTGTGTAAGCCTTCAGTGCTCTGGCTAGATATGCATGCACATTAATCATCCTGAAGGGAGTTTCCGTCACAACCCTACTTGGGTTTCCTTATCTCAAACACAGATTGCTCATACTTGAGTCACCGATTCTCTGAATAGGAATCTGTCGCACATTAGTGCATGGTGCTCGGCCTGGAGTATGAAGCCGAATTCCAGTAAGACCAAGTCTATGATTGTCAGTCAGTCTCGGACACCTTTACCGCAGCATCCACATCTGAAGATAGATGACACTTTACTTCAAGAGTCTAGCTCTTTGGAGATTCTCGGTGTTGTCTTTGATAAAAAGCTTACCTTTGAGCCGCATATTAGGCAACTGGTGTCACGAGCTTCCAGTAAGATGGGGCTCCTGCGTAAGGTGAATTCTGTTTTTGGTGACAGGGAGATTCTCCGCAGATGCTTTTATGCTTTCTTACTGCCTGTGTTGGAATATTGCTCACCGATCTGGGCTTCAGCTGCTGACAGTCACTTGCGTCTGCTGGACCGACTTGTTAGTTCAGCCAGGAGGCTGTGTACCAAAAATGATCTGGTGGATCTGTCCCAAAGGAGAGGCTGCTGGACTCTGTATTTTTGAAAGACATTGGTTGTATTCAACTGCCTCAGTCCTCAAAGTCTCAAGGAGGATTACACGTGCTGCGGTTGACGCACACTCTTTCACTTTAGTGAGTGTTAGATGAAGAACTCGTCAGTTCAGTCGGTGCTTCGTGCCCTGGTCTGTTGGGGTTTGGGATTCATTGCCGGCATCGGTTTTCGGTCCTGTTGGCCTGCAGGCGTTTAAGTCAGCAGGTGACGGTTTTTTTGTTGGATTATCTTTAGCAGCGTTCCGGGCGTCCCGGTGTTGCAAACTGCTTCATTTGGGTCATACTACTTGTCCGTAGCGGCCCGGCCATGAAGTTTTAATAATAATAAAAATGAACTATAGTCTGACCATTTTATGAAGGCGGTTCGGTCGTGGTCAAATTCCTCTATAGCGTTGCCAATTCTATGAGTATATCTGAGATTTTGTTCGGCCCATATCTTAGCCCCGCCCACTAACTGCATATAGAGAAACATCAGAAATATTCATAGGATTGGCCCCGCTGTAGAGGAATTTGGCCACGACCGAACCGCCTTCATAAAATGGTCAGACGATAACTAAGGTTATTGCTACCTAATACTCACAATGAACTAACTAAGGTTGTCGCTACCCAATACTCGAAATGGACTTACTAAGATTATGCTACGTAATACTCGAAATGAAGGATCTAAGGTTATTTTTCATGCGAGCGGTTACTGCTTACGGTAAAATTTTGAAAGACAGCCAAGAGACACTGGGGCAGCAGAGGTAAGCCATATGGGGTGTGCGTGTGACACTCGCCCCGCCTCTGGCACTAACATGCAGTTAACAGCTCAAGTGGGTAATACTGGCAATAATTCACTAGGGAGCAGCTTTCGACAAAGTTTATGTTGAGTTAAATTTTTGTACTGATTTAGACTGAAAGTGGCGTGCTGATTTCAAAATTCTGGACAGCTAGCTTTACCTCCACCTCCAGATTCTGCTGTTTTGCTGTAAATAAGATGATTGGACTTACCAGTTAGTAACGATTGTATTCACCCACAGCCATAGGCAGCAGCTCGTTCGTGAAGTCACGACTGAAGCCGAGGTCCCAGTTCATTTCATCAACGCGTTCACTCATCCACTCGCCCGAATGTATTTCTGTTCCTTAGAAGTAGCAGAAAAGTTCACCGTTTTTTCAATTTTATTTCACGCGAAATTTGGAGAGATTTCCGTAACTTGACTAGTGATACCTACAGAAGAAACTTGTTTGACGGTTACCATATTTATAAATTTTTGGTGGCGTACTCAAAGTTGGGCTGAAGCGACGCTACAAAACACTCGGACGGGTGGATGAATGAACGCGTTGTGATGAATGACGGAGGAACTCAGCCTGAGACAGTGGGTGAGAGGTGCGCTCAACTCCATGTAGGTCAGTACATCATATTGAACAAATGTATGGAACGCAAGCAGAAAAGGAATTAACAAGCTTTGTGTTATCTCAAACCGCTGACTTGAAGGAGAAAACTTAAAAATAATTTGAATTTAGCAGCAAAAAATTAGTTAAAACAGGTGTCTGCCCGAACTCAGCACCCCATTATTAAATGCTGCGTTATCTGTAACACTTCCTCAGCATTTACCGCAATTAGTACTTGTAACAGCCCTCAGTAATAAATTATTGTCCTGGCCAAAGTACATGAAATCTTAAGCACATGAAATATTAAAATCCAAAATTTATCCTGTGCACTAGGCTTCTTTAACCCAAAATGTGTCTTCCATCCTTTTGATGTCCTAAGAACGCACGAATTCTTGAGTTAAATACTATTTAGATCAATAAACAACCATGATCATTTCCACTGCATAGAATTTATGGCAGCTGTACGTAATTTGAAAATGCGCTGATGCTGGGGGTTCTACATGCAGTCCCCAGCGGGCAAAACAAATTCTGTATTTCCTACGCACCTGTTTAGGTCGATCTTTTCTGGAGCGCCTCAGGCTTGCAAACATCTCGATTTTCATCAAACTTCGGAAGTACACAAGAGTTTAAAAGTTTTTGCGATGCTTACGCCGTAGGCAGCAAAGGCAGTCGCCAAATTCGGAAGTCAAACAGAACAAACATGGCTGCCGTTTCATTGCGATGCAGTCGGGCCGTAGGTCCCCCAAAGAATTCGAGCGCCAGTGAGTTCACTTTCCCCCAGTCCCGGAACTTTTGTCCGCTCTAAATGCTTTGAGATTCGCTGCTTTCTCAATTGGCGAGTGACAGGCGCCCTCCACTTTGAAATCCTAAAGCGCAGATCTCTTTGNCGTACGTAGGTCCCCAAAAGAATTCGAGCGCCAGTGAGTTCACTTTCCCCCAGTCCCGGAACTTTTGTCCGCTCTAAATGCTTTGAGATTCGCTGCTTTCTCAATTGGCGAGTGACAGGCGCCCTCCACTTTGAAATCCTAAAGTGCAGATCTCTTTGAAGAAGGCACTCGTTAACGTGAAATTCCGCGAATCTTCTGTAGCGCAATACTAAAAGATTAAGGCATTAGCACACGGGCTGTGGGATGATTTAACTCTTGAGGCTTATATTTTCTACGCCACAGAGCTGTGCTGAAGGTCAAAAGCTGTCATGGCCTTAAGATGAGAGAGAAAATGACCGCATGATAAATAAAAACGAGATCAAAATAACGAATCATTGGATGATATGAGGGACTTCAACAGGAAACAAACGTGAACGCCTTTTCTATGTTTTCAGTTGCTTTCAACCAGAAATGGGGACTAAGTAACACCTGCATAATTTGTTATCTCTCACTGATGGCAATTTTATACTTGAGCATCCGTTAAATATAAAAATTTGAATCATTTTTATTGCA
Source organism: Parhyale hawaiensis (assembly GCA_001587735.2). Taxonomy (NCBI): domain Eukaryota; kingdom Metazoa; phylum Arthropoda; class Malacostraca; order Amphipoda; family Hyalidae; genus Parhyale; species Parhyale hawaiensis. Next base: position 1,019,249 of record LQNS02004412.1, on the reverse strand, counting down.
GTCAAATTCCCTTCAATCTCGTCCTCATCTCCACGATCACAATTTATGCATACACAAAGACCTTCAATCTGAAAATTTCGCTTATAACAATATCATAGACTCCATCTTTTTTTTTTATTAAAGGCAATAAAGCTCAATCCAGTACAAAATATCATAAACAAGGCTTAATGGACAAATTTAAATTCAATGTAGCTATATGATATAGTCAATTTATTTCATAACATAACTGGCTAATATTGCACTTACGACCACTGTGTGATGCACACAGACAGGCTACTAGATTTTTACGACCCAAAAATAATTACCTGTGCTTCAATACACAGTGTACTGCGTCCCAAGCATAAAGGCAGTTTCCCAGGAGAGAACAAAATGCGAAACGTCCCAGATTCTTGAACCAAATATTTTCGTTACCAAGACTGCAAGAAAAAACATTTCACTACCGTGCTGAAATTTACAGCTTTATTAATTAAGATTCCTTAGACATTAAGAGAGATATATGTACTCTACCACCGGCACGTGCTATAGTGTGAGTTCTGCAGCGGTGGCTGATAATTTACTGTAAGCAATTGTTTGAACGCTGCAACAGTGTACGAGGAGCGTATGAAAAGCTTCAAGCATCCGAACGAGTAAAAGGGATAACGGATTTTTGACGTTTTATTTTTCGACTTTATTTTTAACTTTTTTAAAATGTCAAAATATGGCAGGAATACCTACTAAATTAAAGGCTGTAATTTCAAAAATCACAGATTTTACCATGTATCAACGGTTCTTATACAGCGCTGCTTGAAACTTTTCATACGTCCCTGATGGCAAAAGCAGACGCCGTACTAGCCGTAATCAAATGGGCTGTTATAAGAACGCTTGGTATTTTGTGCTGTCGTGGGCACTGGTCTTTAGTGAACTGTTGTAAATAAAAAGCATTTCCTTAAGCTGTACCTATAATACATGCATAGTTTTCTTAATTAACTTTTTACCGGACAAATGACCGTGCGTGGCCATTCCACAATACTATTACTATTCTTACAAGAGCGTTTTTCAGCGCCCGATTGTCGTACCATTCACAGTCGATTTCTTCTTCCTATCATGACGTAGCGAACTTTGACTGAAAGATCATTTGTTCCAACCGACATGTCATGTGTTCCAGCCGACATGTCATGTGTTCCAACCAACATGTCATGTGTTCCAACCAGCATGCCATGTCTTCCAACCGACATGTCATGTGTTGTAACCGAAATGTCATGTATTCCAACCGACATGTCATGTATTCCAACCGACATGTTATGTGTTCCAACCGACAAGTCATGTGTTCCAACCGACAAGTCATGTGTTCCAACCGACAAGTCATGTGTTCCAACCGACATGTCACGTGCACAGGCTTATCGATAATGACTGCGAAGTGCTATCATGTGCTGCACTACATCAGCGTGCTCTGGTCAACAGTATGCTACGTTCTGCCAACGACTCTCTGCTGCAAGTTGCGAGATTAGCCAAGTTTGGTGCCAAGAATGACATCGACGCTCGTTCAAAAATCAAGCTACGCGCAGCTCTCCAAGTCATTTTGCAGAGCGGCATGTTGTCTGGGGTTCAATATTGGAAGTTTGCTTGATCTTCCTGCAGTGTATCGTGTAGAGGAAGCTTCAGAAGCAAAAAGTTTGAACAAACATCTCTCTCTTCCATTTTCTGACTAAGATTTAGGAACGATTTTAACTCATGCACTGCTGGTTCTAGCTCCAGATATCAATATAAAACGTCGGAATGGGCGCCTTCTTCTATTTTTTAGAAAGTTACTTAGGCATCGTCTTGAATATGTAGAATACCTAAACGTTTCAGCATCCTTTTCTGACAACAAATGAATGATTGATTGTGACCGTCAGAAATATTACCGATAGGAGTGCAATATTATTATTAAAACTTCACGCTTGAGCTCCCACGGACAGGTAATACAACCCAAATGAAGCATCTTGCAACACCGGGAAGCCCAAAACGCTGCTAAAGGAAATTCAGTAAAAACCATTCACAGCTGACTTAAACGCCTGCATGCCAATACGACCAAAAGCCGATGCCGGCAACAAATTCCAAACCTTAGCCGACCAGGGCACAAAGCACCGACAAAACTGATTAGTTCGACATCTGACAGCCTCCAAAGTGAAAGAGTGCGCTCCGCACGCAGCACGAGTCGCTCTCCCGAAAACTTTGTGGGCAGGGAGAGAAGAATACAACCAATACCTCCCATTATTGTACACCTTATAAAACATGCATAGCTCTGCTACTCTTCTCCTGTGGGACAGGTTCACTAGACCATTATCAGCGCACAGCCTGCTGGCTGAACTAACAAGTCGATCCAACAGACGCAAGTGAGTGTCAGCAGCTGAAGCCGAGACCGGTGAGCAATACTACAACACAGGCAGCAAAAACGCATAAAAACATCTGCGGATGACCTGACTATCACCAAACACGGAATTCACCTTACGCAAGAGCTCAATGTTAGTGGAAGCACGTGACACCAACCTCCTAATATGCGGCTAAAAAGTAAGCTTCTCATCAAAGACAACACCAAGAATCTCCAAGGAGCTAGACTCCTGAAGTAAAGTGTCATCAATCTCCAGTTGGGGATGCTGCGGTACAAGTGTCCGAGACGAAATAGAGTTTTAAGGAGCAACGTTCAGCAGGAAGAGGATGAAGCGTTGTCTTGCATCGTAAAGAAAATAATGGTTGTGATGCATATAACGATAGTACATGTACACTCTACACTAATTTGATACATCAAGTAATATCCAGTCTTCAGTAAATTTGTGGTGATGTTGGGTGTCAGTTTTGATCCAAATTTAATGTTTCAGCCCCAAATCCGTTCGGTTGCCTCACGAGTTTTGCAGAGAATCAGTCCTATGCGACGTGCTTGGAGGGTGTTTCGTTCGGTAGAGTTGACACGTCTCTGCTTTAATTGCTATGTCCTCCCCCTTCTGGCATACTGCTCCTTCGTCTGGGGTTCTGCTGCTGATTGTCATCTGAGTTTGCTTGGCACAGTGGTCATCGATGTGCTTTCATGCTGGATGGTGTTGTGCCTTGTGATCTGGCGCATCGTCGCAGAGTTGGTGGGATCTGCTTTCTCTACTAAATATATAATTTCGCTGGTCATCCACTATCGGTTTTTCTTCCGGAGCCACTGAACTGGTGCTGTTCATGAGTTTGCCTTGGAACCAATACGATGCCCTACAGTCCAGTATTCTGGTTCGTTTTTCCATCATGTGTGGATGATTGGAATGGTCTTGGTGGCTCTGTCTTTGGTGGTGCGGTTATTAGCAGCTTTAAGCAATCTATAAACAGAGCTATTCTGTGATTTCTGATCTTCTCTTTTTGGCTTACTGGGCTGGTTGCGTGGGGTTTATACCTTATGGAGTGTCCTCCGTTACCACGTCGCTAGTCAAATGTATCTTAATATTGATAATTATCATCAGACACGTTAATAAATTCGTTTGTACTCATAAGTTTAGCACGAGTTGAAAGACAGAAATACTACTACTTACCAAGGATAATTTTTAAAACTTTTCTAGTTAAGCTTACTCATCGGTAAAGATAAAAGATGAAGAAAGCAAAAGATTTTTGGTAAAAAAAATCACAGGAACAACCTATATCCGAAGTGAAATTTGTGTATTTCCTTACCTTCACCCTTTTGTGCCACCTGGTCTTAAATTTTTGTTGAGCTGGTAAGTAATTCAAGTACTTAAACTGTGATTTTCTAATTGAATTTATTAGCTAGAAGTTTTTTTTTTTTCATTGATCATTGCCAATGAGTGAGCTTTAATTAGAAAATTCTTAAAATGTATAAGTGTATAATAGCAGTTCTTTTAGTGATCCTAAACTTAAGATAACGAGTGTATATCCTCATCACCACTGCTGTTGGGAGCTATTTTACTTCCGATAGTAAGACTTTCACTTACCTTAGAAGGACTGTTAGATGATAAAGTGCATGAGCCTTTTCCAAATATGACACCAGAGTTTTTGCCGGCCTAAGTCTTTGCCATTTTATATTCAACCTAAAATATTCTTCTCGCAAAATATTTTTCTGTCTGTGCATTAGATGTTAATAACATTAACGAAAATTATAACACGATACCGTTATTATTTCGCAAAGCCTTACGATGATTTTTTTGCATGAAGGTGTGCGTCGCAAACATTTCTGCAGGATTTAGCTAAAGCTCAAATATGATAGCTATATAGTAGATTTTAAGATAGTCTGTCCGATGCAGTCAACTTCTTCAGCTGGTAAAAGTATCATGCGATGATTTTTTTACAGAGTATTTCAAGAAGAGAAATGGAGCAAAACTTCAAAAACAACTTCAAATAAAAAAATAGGATTCAGCGAGTCAGCCCAGCAGCGTGCAGAGGTCTGGTGCGTGGAGCCAATTTCATGACTGAAAAGTGGCCGAATGGCGTGAATGGATAATCAAACTCATAGCTGATTGGTGAGTGGACCGCGATCTGTGGCCAATCATGGCACTGGTCTGTGGCTTAATCTGGCATCCATACGCGCAATCGAGTATCTACAGATCTGACGCAGTGTACATCACCAATTAATACATATAATTATAATAAGAGTTTTTATTAGTTACCTCCACGCGGAGAACATACAGTGAAAATATAAATGAACACTGGTCAGGCGTATTGTGGTAAATGACGAAGACAATGCCAAATTCAAAAAAGTTATCAATTTGATTGAATTTAATTTAATTTTAGAATCTGCATTTTTGTCAACCGTCAAATT
>LQNS02004412.1:988561-1014472 GCA_001587735.2 Parhyale hawaiensis | reverse complement strand
AAAATCTCTAAGTTTTCTCAACGTGTTTCTCTATTACAATAGATCTTCAGGAGTGCGTAAATTGTGACCGCTCTGTACTCGGGCTACAAGTGAAGCGTTCTCTTACGCAACTTACAGCGGGAGACGCACACGTATTACAGCTGAAAAAAATTATTTCTGACTTACGTCACGGTTGACAAAAATTCATATTCTAATACTAAATTAAATTCAATCAAATTGATAACTTTCTATTACATTTGACATTCTCTTCGGCATTTACCACAATACGCCTGACCAGTGCTCATTAACATTTTCACAAATTCAAAGACTCAAGCAAAAGGACTAGCATTTAGAAACATCATGTGAAAGCCGAGTTTGAGAATAAAAGCTGGTACAACTTGAAGCTATTCAAAGTTCGACCGTTCACTGCCCGAATGCGAGGCATGCAAGAGTGCAATTGGCACAGACGATTGACTTGCCCCCCCCCCCATCCGGTCGTATTCAGCAAAAAGAAAATCGAACGCTACACTGTCACCTATGGTTAGAAACTTCTGAGATATATCACTCGGAATGCGGATTGTCGCGAGACACTCCGAAAGCAGTTGTGATGTGCGCATTCCAAGCAGAGGTGACGACAAAGTCGTTAAACAAATTGTGTTCAAAGTTCTTTATATAATAGCTATAACGGTAAGTTTATATTCAATATTAGTGAGATCAATCTAAACAAGACCCTAACTTGATTTTACCGTATTTATTAAAAAGGAAGTACAACTAACCGCAACAAAAATTTCTTCTTTGCAGAGTGAACTAAATTTAGATCAAGATAAAAATCTTATGCCGATTCCCCTCACTGGTCGCTGGTCATGTCTTCTCGGCAAGACAAGCTTCCCTCGCGAGACCGCATGAGCACCGGCACCAAGAAACAAAGTTTGTCTAGGTCGGGTCGTATTTCTTTACATCTCGTACCAGTGTAGCCGAGCATGCTGCCCGTATTTGCGCGGCTATTCCTGACCTCAATAGCTGAGTGACAGACCCTCGCCTTGCTGATACAGACTTGCTATGAAATACGTGATGTGGACGGAGCGGCTTATTGCAGGTTTGCGATACAGACAACCCGTTTTGTTCCGGCAAACTTATGTGTACTGGCGATGAGTAGAAAAAAAGAGCGATATTTACAGTTCCTTTAGCACAGAGTATTGGTACAACTTCCATTAATTTATTTTTTACGGCGGAAGAATGCAGCGGCCCAGTCCCTGCATAAATATAACATTTTTTTTACTTTTCTTCGAAAAATGCGCATAAAGTCAGCAACGGAGAACGTATTTACAACTTTTGTGGAGTTACGGTGGTATATAAGTCAAACACACAAACGAACCTACCGATCGTCACCACAATTTAATCATTTATGCTTTTAACACTACTAACAATTCCTGTAAATTTCATAAAGATCAATTCATAACTTTTTGAGTTATGGTGCTAATAAACATAAAATCAAACACAGCCACGAACGAACGAACCAATAAATCAGCTCAAAAATTTGGTCATTTACTCTTTGTAATGTAGCTACCCAACAACTCAACAAAATTTCATGAAAATCCTTTCATTATTTTTTGAGTTGTGGAACTTGTAAAAAGTAGACAGACAAGCAAACAGATGAACGGATTTTCACTAAAAATTAATCATCTGTTACTGTTAACATACCTAACAAACCCTGTAAATTTCGTAAAGACCCGCTCATATTTTGCAGACAAACAGCCAGATAGACAGGAAGACAAACCCGAGTAATACATAACCTCATTAGCAGAGGTACATATGGAATATTAAGTTCTTATGGCTCTGTGTTAATATCGCAGACGCACGGTTTGTTAAACAGTATTAATTAGCAATCTTAACTTGCCAGGAACCTCGAAACAGGTTAGTTGGTTTCACTCCTCTGGATCGAACAGAGAAAGTGATTCTTAAAATTGTTACCTTTGAGAGTTCCGATAATTCAATTCTACTCTGTAAAATATATATATCTATATACTTTCTTTTTTAGGCGTCTGAAGCATAAACAGGCTATTTTTAACATATACAAAACGTTCTAAAGGGACGATACTAACGTTCCTCTCTGAAGTTCTGGACAAATCAAGCTTATTAGGCTTAGCTAAACTCAGTTTCACCGTACCAGTAGATGATGAAGTCTTTACCACAGCTTCAACTGGACGAAGTACCTAACTATTCCAGCCACAACGTAATTCACTGCAATTTAGGACTTGAGAGCATAGCCATAAAATATGTGTCGTTGCAAAGTGAAACTTACATACTAAGCAAACAAACAAACATATCCGAATCTTTACCAGTGAAACTCATGACTTATATATATATTTATACATATATACATTTTTAGTGTATATACGCTGCGACATAATCGAATGGACTGCAAAAACGTTCCTGTTTGTGTCCTTGTAGGCATCTGCCTTAATATACGATGTCGTAAAAACTTTAAACTATGGACTATGGCTTCTTATTAGATGGTAATAACACGTGATGACATCCAATACAAGCTGAAATTAGACTTGCTTACAAGCGTGCGGGCCTCTGCCGCCATTACTCAACGTTATTAAACGAAACTTTTCTTATTTATTTTTTAATCAAAGATGGCGTACGTAACTCTCTGATACCACTGACGCAATTGCAATTAAAACTTTGCTCAGTTTCTTTGATTAGGCAAGTCATCCCACTTGCCGAAGTCTCGTGTGTAATCCTGAATGAAAACACCAGAGGAACTTTTTACGTTTGCCTTGCTTGCTCTGCCCCTTTGATTCTGTGAAAAAAAGCCCCGTTACGTGTAATTCTTGCAGACAGGGTGAAATAGTTTTGCTTTCGGTGCTGAAGCTTACTGGAAAAGTGATATAGTTTTGCTCGCTTGTCGGGGAGTAGAAAAACGTAGCAGCATTCCGAAAACGAATAGTTTTTTTTTTTTTTCATTCCTGTGCCTGAAGAAAACTTGATGCTTTTTCAGTTGAAGGTCGAAAGACAACCGCTGATGGTCACGCGTTCATCTCAGGGCAAAGCTGGCAAATTTTTGCGATGCGCGAGACGGCAGCGTCAGCATTTCTGGCATTCACGCTCCACTGCGAGGGCCGAGACCAAACCCGACATGATAAGTATTGTCACAGCAGCCTTTCACCTCTGACGCCACAGCTCCGACTATGTGCGCTCGACTGTAACTGTGCATTCATCTCTATCCCAGTGGACATCTATCTGCAGCACAAATTAGTACAAGTGGATTCTCAGTTGGGTTACGCGGTCAGGTCTACCTTTACCTTTATAAATTGATGCAGATAACATTTAAGTACGTTGTGTTAATTAAGAACTCACCTATACTGTGTGATTACAAATGCAATTTAAACTAGAGCATTCTGAGAGCGCTTACCTCCGTCAAGCAAGGCAATGTTACCGCAAAATTCAAATTAACCCTGACATTACGATTTCTTCTTCATCATCATTCCAAATGTAGCTATTTGTGCCTCTTGACGGTGATAACAGCTTCTATAATTTTCTTGAAGATCTGTCCGTAAGTATTTTTTATGTAATTTTTTGCAAACATTTTGACAAACTGAAAAAAATCCAATCATCACCAAAGTTTGGTCATTCATACATTTCACCGTTGCAAACGATTCATGCAAATTTCACGAAGATCCATCGATAACTTTTCGAATTATACTTCCGACAAGCATTAGTCAAACATAGAAGCGGGCCACTGATCAACACAAAAATTCGATCAATTGTTTAACAATTCCTACAAATTTCATGAATATCCGTTGCTAATTTTTTTAACTATGTTGCTGACAAATATAAAAACAAAAATTGAAATAAACAAACATACAAGCAAATCGATATAGAAATTTTGTTATTTCCTTCAAGTAATAATCTCAACAATTCCTACAAATTTCATTAAGATCGCTCCATAGCTTTTGAGTTATACTACCGAGAAAAAGAGGCGGACAAACAAACAGTCGAACCTATATCTTCACCGAAAGTTAATGGTCTGTTCCTTCTAACCTACCTAACAATCCCTGTAAATTTTGTTAAGATCCGTCAATAATTCAATGAGTTATCTTGGTGACAGGCAGATCAAGAGACAGACGGACAAACAAACTCGACAAAACCATCCTCGTTGGTGGAGGTAATTAGTGCTTTTGGGTTAAGACGAATATTTACCCACACTGTAAAAAAAAAATCCCTAAATTTTGCGGAATTTCTCGGCATTATTGCTGCCAGTGCTTTTTCCGTAAATTTTACGGGAAAAACCCCTGTCAGCAATAATGCCGAGAGAAATTCCGAAAAATTTGCGGTTTTATTTTACAGTGCAATTAAGTAATTTTTCGAGGCGTACGCAAAGTTCTGTAGATAACGACAGTAGAAAACTATCGGACCAGTGAATCCGTGAACGCGTTGAGGTAAATGACTTATGCAGCTGTGAACTCGCCATAGCACTTCTATTTTTCTTAAGACTTTACTCTAAGTGGCGATCGCAACTGCAATGCAAAAAGTATAAAATGACTTTGTCTCCAGGTTACAATTATGATAGCAGCCGAAAACGTATATGTTTATTTACAATCTACACGATTGTACAAAACATCTAGGCGTTGAGTACTATGCACAGTGACTAAAAAAACTGTAGTGTAAGCAAGCAATAAAATAGATTAAGTTAAGAATTATATTTGTCGTTTCTCTTTCAAGCAACTTAACAATTGCCAATTCCAGAACCTTTTCCCCGCTACGTATGCTTTGAGATGTTGCGCTAAGTTTGATAATCCGACAATATTCTCCCTTTGAAATCAGCGCGGCGTCAAGGCCCACGTTGGTGAGACGCCTCATCTCTACAAAGGTGAAATCAGCGAAGGTGTCGGTCGTGTGCGCACGCTTCTCAGACTAGGTCGGTGCCCCTCAAGAGGCATAGGATGGGTCATGAGGTTAGGATAGTTTAGTTTCGCCCATCCCATGTTATGGGGAGCAGCGCCCCAGGGGGATCGGTACATAGTTTACTTTAGCCATTAGCTATGCCTTTGAAAGTCTGTCTTTCGTGCCTACTTTACTTCCTTCCGATTTCACACTTCCAACTGATATTACTTTCGTCTGTTCTTCCTTTTCTTTCCTGACTTGCTGTTCCCGTGCGCGCTAATCCTGTGTGTGAACACCTTCGTGCATGGGTTCCACATGTCTATTGCAATCCTCATACCATAATTCATATATGAATTATGAATACTACAGTTAGTTTAGAAATGCCAATGATCAGTGTGATACTGTTGGCCAAATTTTCGCAATATTTAATGATTAGGAGAAGTTGCAGCTATACCGCTTCTTTAATATAAATACTTACGTCGATGTTCTAGGTATAATTGTTCAGTACTCATTTTGTCAATGATAGTTAGAGGAATGGAGCATCGAAATAATGGAAATTCCATTATAGGATATTTTATTGTATAGCTACGCAGTATCACGATGCTTCGCTTAACCGGCACCGCCGCCATCTTGTCTACAAAGTTGCCAGATTGGCATTTTTAATGTCAAATGCCTCAAATTTGACATTCTTAGCATCTTTTGGCCTTCAAAATTTCAATTTGGCATTTTTTTTTGCATCGTTTGACACTTTTTTTCGCTTTTCCCGGCACCTGCGCCATCTCGTCTCTCCAGTTTGGCTTGCGTTAGGACTCGTGAAGGTTGTTCCACTAAGTGGTGGTCTATTATTATTCAGTAAATCTATAACAAAAACTATGCCGCTAATGACAGTTTTATTGCACATGGTGTTCTTTCCAGGGTTGTGAAGTATAGTGCTGGTGGTAACAACGCAACGCAATATTTTAGACAAGATAAGGGTCAATATTATTGTAGGTGTCAAAAGACTAGTTTAAACGAACATACGATGAAAGTGAAGTTAATTTCGATCAATTTTTACTTTAGGTCCAAAATGGAATATCGTCATTTTGAGGTGTTATATAGGTTTTAGGGCCCATTTAAACATATTTTACATGAATACCATTTTGCTCGCAAATTCTTAGTTTTCGAGACATTTGAATTTATTTGAAGTTCCCATTGTTTTCCTATTGGAGAATACACCCGACGACTCCACAGGAACGTAAACTGACCTAACCTACCCTACCCTATCCTGCCCTGCCCTAACCGCACCTACGTAACGCCTTTGGCTAGATATCAAACAATGCATTAAACGTCCTGGCATGAGGACGGCCTACTTGAGACAATATATCTGGAGGTACTTTGTCTTGCGCCAGCATAACTAAGTAAAGGATGCTCTTCATCCATTCTTAGTGGAAGTTGCCAAAGTCAGTACATCCACCACATAGTGATACCCTCAGGCCTTGCCAGCTTATTTCTTCATCGCCTGACGAAAGTGACCCAGATGAATAGGGGTGAGTGATATTCATCAAAATAACATCTTACAGGTACCTGTGAGGTTAGGTTGGAGATTTCTGGTGGAAATTGCCATGAAATTTGAATGTAGGCGTGTTCACAAGGATATTTAGAGAAGCGGAAACTTACCTAACCGGGTAAGGTTGGGTTGGGTTTTCTTAGGTTGGCTTGCGTTTTCTTAGGTTGGCTTGCGTTTTCTTAGGTTGGCTTGCGTTTTCTTAGGTTGGCTTAGTTTCCGCTCCTCTAAATATCATTCTCAACACGTCTACGATCAAATTCCATGGTAATTTCCACCAGAAGTACCGAAAATAGAGAGGTGACATTTCTGCAAATTGACCGATGATTATTTACGTTGTTTTTCCGTAACAGGCTCGCACCCAGTTCGACAGTGTTTGTAAAATGTTGACGTTAGCTGTGCCGTCGTTAGCAGGTGAAGTCTTCTCCTAATCGCAAAAACTAAAGCATCATTGAAAAAACATGGATTTAACATTTCTCCAGTTTCAACAATATCGTTCATTAGACAATTTAGATGTGGGGCAAGTGGTTAGGTATATAATTATTGTATATTAGCGATGGGTCGAACATCCGCATCTGCATCCGCACCTTTTTTTACATCCGCATCTGCATCCGTAGATGCTGAGATGGTAACATCCGCAATCGTATTCGCGGATGTCAGAGGTATAAAATCCCCTAAAAGATCCGCAGCAAAGGAAGCACCGATGAGCAGGTTTATCACTGTACACTAAGCTCATCCATAGTGTTGAAAACTGCAAATTCTCATTGGGACTGAACTGTGTGCAAGCGCTGTCCCTGTCAACAAAGCACCATTTAAGTTTTCTTCCCAAGCGTCGTACAAACTGCCGTCGTGAGAGGGTGTGTTTGCGATGGGGCAAATGTCCGCTTCTGTATCCTTGGAACATCCGCACATTTTTTGAGCATCCGCATCTGCATCCGCGGATGTTGAGATTGTAACATCCGCAATTGCATCCGCATCCGTTGATGTCAGAACTGTGAAATCCGGTTAAAGATCCACATCCGTTGTTGACCAAAAAATGACCCATCACTAATATAAGCTATATAATATGCATTTTTTTAAAGTCTGTTAACGCGAGTCGGACGCGACACTTACTGTAATTGCTGTACCGCGAGCAGCGTGTAGTTGCTGATTTCTTTTGTCTGATTTTACCGAGCAATTGTATGGCTTCTGAGATTATATATATATATATACATAAACTTTACTTTGATATTACTGTAAATTTTTACTATAGGGCTTGTGGAGAGATAGAAGGTATCCTGTAGGTAACCTTATGTATTTACATGTACTGAGTCCGAATGTCACCCTGAGGGCTGTCGGAAATTAATAGTTTACAAGCAGGCCTATATGACGCCAGTTATTTTTTTCCCATAGAAAAGCAATGGGAACTTCCAAATCAAAAATTTCGAAAGCTATTAGTTTGCGACGGTTCTCATGGTGACATTCGGACTCAGCACATTTAAATACGTAAATTACGTACAGTATACCTTGTAACTCTCCACTGGTCCTAGAGTAAATATTTGCCGATATTACTTCGCCGGAAGGAAAGAAATTTATTTTTCTGATGCTTTAATGTTTTCCTTACAAATCTTGTTAACAATTAAGTTCTTCTATCTCGGCGTTTAATCATACGCATTTAAACCAATTTTTGTAGCAGTGGTTTGAAGTTATAGAGGATAGCAGGTCACTGGTAGAAGACGAAAATAAAGCGATAACATTGAAGTATTGAAGTACCGTATGGTTCCATCTTCAGGATGCCATATTACTTTCTATAAACTCGCCTGATTTATTGCATTTTAAAGGCGGTAAACTTTACTCCAAATTAAAGTGCTTCTGATACACGCGGACATTTGCCGGGTTGAATGCATCTGCACAATTACCAGCCGTAACTCAACGCTCTTTCAAAATTTTGTCTTTCAGAAAGCTGAAAAAATATGTAAATGCTTTTGATACGTATTTCTGTGCAGCCATAACGAGGACTTTCTGAGGACGCAAATGGGTTATGGAGAAACAATGGAAGATAGCTACAGTATTTGTTAACGTACAAGTATTGACCTGGACCATGTGACGTCACAAGCTTATTACCCGGAGTGTACTACAGCTTGAGCCCTTCGCGTGCGCTAACCTGGTAAGTATCATCATCTTTGGTCTGGGTTGATAAAACACTAAAGATAATGATGGTCCACCGACATACTATGTGCTCCTTTCTTTTCCTCTCTTAGAACAGCTTAGTAATAATTTACTGACGCTTAAATTATCTTATGCTACTTACTACTATGTTGGTAGAGAGCCTCTCATCAAGAAATGAGTAAAAGTAATTTTTAAGACACTGATTTTGCAGTCGTTACGTGTACAAAGTTCGCGTAAAAGGAGATAGTATAAAAAAAATGTTACGCAAATCTTCATGGAGGACGAGATTGCTGAAAAAGAAGAGTAAGGCCGAAAGAATATTTCTGTTTAACTAGCGCTGCACTCGGAGAACGTGGACCTCCGCCCCGTAGCACAGTGCCCAACAATAGAATGGTAGACAGACAAACAAATGGACGGACTGATCATAAGAGTTTAATTAACTGTATCTCTTTATATTTTTAGCAGCTTCTGTGGCATTGAGAATCGAATCAGGATTCGATCCGGAGACCTAGAGATTACCACGCCGAGTCAGGATCGAATCCTGACTTGATTCCTTGTAATTATTCTATTTAAACACAGGAGCGGACGGAGACCCCCGTCTGGATAATACCAGGTGTTGACGGGACGAGAAACTGTGAGATCTTTCAGGTTATTAACTATTCAGGGTAGACGGATGAGCTACCTCATACACGTACGGCTCTGCCTTAATATCCTTGCACTGATGCAGCGGGCAACACAAGTACCTTGCGGGCTTGCGTGGCTTTTAGCTGTTTGTAGCTTAGTGGTAAGAGTGGCGGCGTTGTAATATCTATTTTCCCGGATCGAATATTGACTAGATTCTTTGTATTTATTCTATTTAAACACAAGAGCGGACGGAGAGCCCCTGTCTGGATAATACCAGGTGTTGACGGGACGAGAAACTGTGATATATTTATATACTGTTACATGGAAAACATACCGATATCAGATCTCTTCAGGTGATCTTGGATAGGTTATAAGCGGGTTAGGAAGGGTGACAAGCGAATGGGTTGTATAAGATTCGTTCATCCTTTGTGCTATTGGTAGTCGCGCTCCATGCAGGGGTCCAGGGTTACCTTNATCAGATCTCTTCAGGTGATCTTGGATAGGTTATAAGCGGGTTAGGAAGGGTGACAAGCGAATGGGTTGTATAAGATTCGTTCATCCTTTGTGCTATTGGTAGTCGCGCTCCATGCAGGGGTCCAGGGTTACCTTATAGCCTCAGTGAGCCTTAATTTGGTACGGTTTTCTTTCATAACCCGTTTTTTCCTCCTGTTTTTTGCCTTCGTCCTCTTCAGGTGGCATAAGATGGGCCATAGGCCATATGGTTAGGTTATTTAGGTTCGCCCATCCTATGTTATGGGGAGCAGCGCCCCCCGCGAGATTGAATAGGCTACCTTAGTCATAAGCTTTAAGCCTTCAGGACGTCTGTCTAAAGTGCTCACTTTGCTTGATTCAATGTTCATACTCCGTTTGATGATTCTTTGTTCTGTTCATTTTTCTTCCCCACTTGCTGTTCCCATGCTCGTTGACTCGTGCATGGTTTCCACGTTTCTCTTAACATTCCTTGTGTCCCATCTTTCTTCTTCTTTTTTAGAACACAAGGCACTCTGTGGGTAGTAAGGCTTAAACTAGGTTATAATAATCTAATAATAATAATTATAATTCTTTCTCCTTTTTTCTCATATTTTAGGTTTCTTTCTTCTCTTTTTTTTTTCTTCCTCTCCTCATATTCCTTTTTTTTTCCCTCGTTTTCTCCCTTCCCCTTTTTTCATCCGTCCCACCTTTTTCATTTGTTCCTCTTTTTCATCATTGTCCTTTTATCATCCATCCTTCATTTTTCATTCTTCTTCCGTTTATTCTTTTCTCTTACTCCATTCTTCTCTCTTTTTGCTATTTCCTCTTCTGTCACCCTTTCCTCTTTTTCTTCATTTTTTTCTGTTTTCATCCATCTAACCTTTTTCCTTATTTCATGAAACTCCTGATACCGATATCTCGTTCTGCGCTTCCTCTTTTACTTTTTTACATGTTCCTTGTACCGTACTACATATCGAGACACGATATGTTCCTTCCACGTGCTCGTTCGAAATACCCTTGCAGTAACTAAGAGTTTTTAAGGGTAACCTAGGCCTATAGAGAAGAATATAATCGTAGAAGCCCAAGTAATGGTGGCGGTATCAATTTAACCCTCGTCGGAAATTACCGATTCCTCTTAAGGACCAGCGTACTTTGTGAACAACGGTGCAAACAGTGCTATTCCTCTGAAAAGCTGACGACTTATTTGGTCTTATTGCATTGATAGTAGGTAGTATTCATCTAATCTGTAGCGTCCTTGTTTTCCATATATGGCACCTAATGCACAACAAAATCATTGCGTCGCGCTAGCCGGTTCCAGTGTATAGCAAATGGTATCTTGCATTGCGGCAGAATGAAGTTTAAAATAACCCGACGTGCTGCAGCAACTTATTATCAACCGTGAGTGTAGCGAAGAGCGGTAATGTTTTCGCTGAAGATGTAAATATATTTGTCTGTCCACCCAAAAACATAGAGAAGGAGTTGAGCACTGTTCATAATTTTTTGCAGGGAGTCAGGTGGGTTGACCTTGATGTGAAAAATGCAAAAAAATCTAAAGTAAGCTGATTATAAAAAATGACGGCATTGAATTTTGTTGTCTGTCCACACAAAAAGAGGCAGAAGGAATTTAGTCACAATATATATATATATATATAGTTTTTTTCAGGGGGTCAGGTGGGTTGACTGAGATGTGAAAAATGCCAAAAATCTAGAGTTAGCTGGCTATAAAAAAATGACGGCGTTGAATTTATCCCCACCGCGGGTAATGGTCTTACACCATGAGGCGTTTTCGTTCAATGTCAGTTTTACCAATTTGTTGACTAAATAGCCAGTTTAAAGATATCTATAAGTGTAATAAAAGATCGAGAAATTTACCTCACTTCATTTTAATTTAATTCTTCAAAACTGCCCTTTCAAAGCTCAAGTGGCCTTGATGTGCGCTATCTATACTTGTCTTATAAAGTACCTACGCTCCCCAACTGGGAAACACACACTCACTGGTTCGTGCCGAAGATAAGTCCCTTCAGGGGCCCAGAGGACTGCTCGGCTGTAGACAACCACAGACTGTCCGAGTTATGGTATCCGAGACTGAAGGCTCTCGACAACTGTGCCCTTCGACCTTCCACACTTCTGAGTAGGCCCGTGCCTCCCTATGGTATACAGTATTATGAACAGACAAGAAATGCTGACGCTACATCGCCGTAGTGCAAGACTTTCCTCTCCGGCTTGAGATAGAACGCTCAACACTATTGCAAAGAGTGAAACAGCAATATTCGCCACTCGGCCGCTATGAGTAGTATTTTGTACAGTAATAAAAAAAAAAAATTTAATGCTTGCATTAGAGCATTAGCTTCGTCTACCTAGCAGCACTGCCACTACCACAGCATCCAGAACTTTTAGTGGCAACTACGCAAGCTTCTCATTATTGAAGCGTAATTCCCGTTGTGAACTTCTTTACCTCTCACCGACTCACTCCAAAATTAATTAGAAATTCTTGGTAGGCAGACGAGCACAAATTACTGGATTGCGGAGAGGCAAAATCATTTCAGCTGGTTGCTGGATCCGCAACACGCTTGCCTGGGCGCTTTGTAGTCCAGCTTTATGTTCCTAACGCTGAATGCGTCGCAGGTTACATGCAATTAAATCTAATCTCTGCTGTTTATTCTGAGGTGCACAAAGCTCTGGTAATCCAAGATGTCGTTGGGATAGCAGGAATTACTGTTGCCGCCCCGAACGCTAAGTGTATTTCGGTCGGTTTTAGTTCTAATGTTGTAATTGTTAATGAACGTTGGTCGGGAGGCTTTGCGGAGCATGAAGCGGCCGCATGGAATAGAAGAGAGTGAAAAAATACAGTCCTAGTGACTCAATGCTGTCTAAAATAATTATTTCATTTTATTAACGTCACTTAATTGATGTTATTCACGTTTTTGGATACTTTCCTCTATGCGCTGATTCTACCTTTAGATTAGATTGTGGACTGAGTCACGTTCGTTAGGGTGGGTTTCATTAAGGTATTGTGAATTTTGAACATATTCCACAAAAAAAAATAAATAAATTACTAAGAGAATGCACATTCATGGTCAAATGTGAATATCAAATAGAAAACAACTTTCATTTTTATATACGTATTTTTATCTATATTTCTCAGGCTCCATTAGCTGTATATTTCGTTCTATCAAAACCAGTGGCTATTTCTCTTATCCGGCAAAGGCGGACGGTCCCTCCCGGCACCATATATACCAATAATATTTTTTAATTATCAAAAGTTGCCCCTTCTGCGAAAACTCTGACAGCATCTCCAGCAGCTAATCCAGAAGTTTTGGCAACTTTTATTTTTTGAAGTGGGCTCCTAGATGAGTGATTAGGCTCTATAAGAAGTATTATGGAAAAAAGTTTTTTCGAGAGTCGCGTTTCAGTGGCAAGGGTTTGATATATTTTTTTTACCTCCTTGCCAGCAGTGCATTAGTGTTGGCTCTGTTTGGGAAGCGTTAATATCTTAATGATGTCAAGATTCTACTATCCCCTCCGTGGCATAGGATGGGCCATGGGATTAGGTTATTTAGGTTCGGCCATCCTATCTTATGGGAAGAAGCGCCCCAGGGATTTGTGTACGTTACCTTAGCCATTAGCTAGGCCTTCGAAGCATCTTTCTTTCATGCCCACTTTGCTTTCTTCCTAATTTCGTACTTCCTTTGATATTACTTTCATCAGGTCTTCCTCTTCTTTCCCGACTTGCTGTTCCCATGCGTGTTGGTCCACCTTCGTGTATGGGTTCCACATATCTGTCGATATACTGTACTACATTATTCCTTCCTTTTCCTCTCTTGAATCACCATAGCTGTGTCTAGGGATGATTAATTAAACATCTAATCTAATAATATTTTACCATCAACCTAACTACTTGTTTCTTAAACGGCGATACTTTCTGGAAGTGGCCTCATCCTGACTTTACCCCTTCACTATGGAAATGCCTTGCTGCAATGAGAACTAGATTTGATTAGATAGCTGGCTGTAGACGGAGCAACAAGCCCATTCCCAGAGATCAGCCGGGACTCACCGTTCGGCCATCTTTGAGCCACTGCCATTAGGCCTATGCCAAAATTACTCAGACGTATAATGAAGCGAAGAAACTCAGCCAAGACATTGATCGCACAAGGACAATAAATTGCGACTGATCAGCGGAAGACGGAGACTTTAAGTTAGTTGGGGTATGAAAGATAATGGACTAGCTTGGCCTTTGAAGTGTTGGCCGTTAAGAGTTTGTGACTCCTGGTGAAGGACTTCGTACGTGTGGAGGGGGTTGCTCCCAATGTTTGTCAATGCGATTTGTAACCGCATTGATGGTCTCTGCACCGATAACTTTGGAGGAGAGTTTACTCCTAATGTTCTGCAGATAGTACAATTTTTGTGAAAAATATGTTCAATTAAATGAAGAAGGGTTTACCACTGCTAATAATTTGCTGAAACACCGAATGGGGCATGCAAGTTGACTGTACATGCATAGGTAGGGTGCTAAAGCTGGAACATAGGCCTTAATATCTTTATCTGTGTGGTATTTACATTGGCTATATTCTACAGATTATGACATGGCGATTTGATTGCATTCATTTAAAATGTTAAGAACCTTAAGTTGTCTGTTACGGAAGCGCAATGAGACTCAATGATGTGGGTTATCGCCTCAATCCAATTTACCGTCTTACTTGCGAGTTCTTCGAACGAGGCGCGAGTGGCGTTATACGCACGCGACCCATCTTGTGCGTAGGCGCATTACGCTCCGTGACCAGCGGGAGAGCTATGGCGACGAGTTACCACTACAATACACGTAAGCACTAAAAGCTTTCTTTTTTGACACGTTCAGTTGGTAGGAGTCCAGTAAGTTTATAAACTTTACAGCACCAATGCTAGTGGCATTCCGAATATGACGGGATAGTTTATTGAACTCAAAGAGGCCGGGGTGTTAGTCCCGATGTCTCTTTGAGAATGGGCATCTTGGTTCGTCTACTGCCGCCTATCTAATCTAATCTAACAAGCTCTCACCCGAATCGGCTATTGCATCACCGCCATATTTGGCTAGGAATCGCACTTAACAAGTGCCACCAATGCGGTCCGTGCGTCTGACGAGAATCTGCTCATTGATAGTTACAGAATTCCTTCTGGAATTTTCAAAACTCGTATGATTGTTGAGCCTTCGCATCTATGTTGACTTAAGTACATTTAAAATTAAGCAAGTCATTGTGGCAGTTTACGTCTTGCATGCCTCGGATTTGGCAGTGATTGAGTTCTGGATAGCCTCCAGACGTCCTACGTCTTTCTGTTTACTTGAAATCCAAAGAAAGAGAGAAAAAACATTTATTGTTCTCATATGGTACTCTGTCCAACAAGATTAGGATACAGCACCTGAGGTTTTCATGATCAAAGCTAACTTAAGAATAATACTAAACACTAGCATCAGTGAGTTATACATAATTATGGTCTGTTGAGGGTCACTGGCGCAATGCCTACACATTATGAATGAGATGATAAGATTCTATGCTCGGCAGTGAGATTTGTAGGTTCGCCCATCCTGTGTGAAGCGGAGCAGCGCCCCCAGCGGGATCATATAGGTTGCCTTAGCCATTAGCTAGGCCTTTAGAACGTCTATTTTTCGTGTCCACTTCAATTCCTTTCATCTTCATACTCCTACTGATAACAGTTTGCTTCCTCTTCTTTCGTGAGTTGCCGTTCCCATACGCGTTGACTCGTACATGGGTTACACGTTTCTCTTGACATTCTTTAGGTCCCATCTTACTTCCTCTCTTTGGATCACAAGGTACTCTGTAGGTAGGGACGCTTAAACTAGGAGAATATTGCTACTACCACCACTCCTCGGTAGTAAGAGTTATTTCCATAAGGTAAGCATTATGGGTCTCCCTCTCGTGAAATGAAAGTTCGAAGCACCCATCTATTCCATTTCTTGCTTTTGGTTACAGCTATAGCCAAGTGGTCTCCATAAGTGGCGTTGCCCTGCATTCTCACGTCAGGTCATCGGAGCGAAATCGTAGGAATGAAAATTTTATATCTTACGATTTCGCACCGATCACTTGTGTAGAATGGTGAATAGACAAGTAAAGGGTTTCTGTTCTGTATCGTGGTAACACTTTGAATTTTGCTTGGTTTAAACTTTAAAGTCAGGTTTTTTTTCTGAAGACCATCGAGAGATGCCGGATAAGTCTACTAGCACAGTATGTACGCCTGTGACTAACTATTCTGTTGCTGCGGTTGACATTTTTTATTTGCGCTTGTTAAATATCTTTCATCCCTCATAAGTGGCCCCTAGACGTTCAATATTATTACGCAATGTGGGTTGCACAATATTTTGGTGCTGGGCCCTAGGCGGTCAATATTATTGTACAATATTTTGAATTGCGCAAAAGATTAAAGATTTTACCGTGTTGAGGCGATATTGATGGTTGAGCAATATATTGCGCAATCGCGAGCACAGACGTACAACTACATTGTGCAAACAGTCAGTCCCTGCCAGACCGGCACCATTTTTTTCCGCATTGTCAATACGTTTTAATTCTTTCTGGAAGTTTGTTCGCAAGGAATTAGTTTTTTCATTACTTCTTGTTTCTCATCATCCTTGTATTTTTTTGCGGTAGATACTTTTCTATCAGCACTTCGTACAGCTCCCTTTTTTGGGCACGCTTGGTATAATCTTTGCACTTCACATCCTACACGACGCAAAGACTACAGTATACCTCAATAAATTCAACAATGAGTTATTTCTAGGTTTACTTGTCACCCATGATAACGCGTATTTGAGGAGAGACACTAACACCTTACACGACTGGTGGAGAGAAACTGACAGGATATTGCGCAATATAGCCAACAGACGACACAATAGTAACTCCTTTGCGCAATGTAGTTTCAAGTATTTTGAGAATCACACAATGTATTGTACAACCTTTCAATATTGGCCGCACACGATCAATTATATTGTACAAACCAAAATATTGCGCAATAATATGGTACCGTCTAGAGGCCGCTTTACTCTTACTAACTTCAGTTTGCTCTTCTTTCTAGTTTTAAGCAGGGCCTTGTCTTTAACATACTACATAGCCTATCTCTTCTTTCTTACTCTCAGTGGATTGCGGATAACGCTGTGGGTAGCGTGGCCTCTTCTTTTTCCTAAAAGAGAATGAACCATTGTAGTGAGGCAGGATGCACATTCTGAGTAAGAAAATGTGAACCCTGGTTAACGTAAGTTGCTCCTATGACGGTGAAAGTCCTTTTTTTTATGCAGGTAATTAGTAGAATATTGAGTTTAGGAAAACGAGGGCAAAACTGTTCATTGAACATGTATATTGAAAACTCTACGCATGTCAAAAAGTAGATATCCCAAACTTTACTCGTATATACGAAACTATACGGAAGTATCATCAATGGAGGTTATCGCTCGCTTGCATCACTGAAGCGGCGCCAGTTGTACAGAATACTCAAGGTCAGTGTGAGCTGGGCAGCAGCGGCAGTTGTACATAGGTAGCGCGTGGGTAGCTACCTGCCATGTTGCATGCTGCTTTGTAGTTTGAGGTATGAATCAACTTTAATAGTAAAGCGAATAGTTCATCTGCTGTGTTACTGTAATTTCTCGTTTAAATTCGCAATATAGTCTAAGATATAAGAAGTAAAGTTCATTTATACCTTAAATGGTTCTACCCTAAAAATTTGGAAGAGTTTTGACAGTGGGACGACTAGGCTACCACTGGGTAGAAAATGAGCTTCAACTAATACCTCTATTAATTCTTGAAAGTATTGATCCATGCATATTATACCTCAAACATATTCTCCAATAACTATCTGTATAGTTTACTATCAATAGCACTTATCAAACTTCAACTAACTTACATGGAAATCTGGCTCCCCGTTCATTACTAACTCTTATTAACATTAATTTTAATGCAGTGATTCCATTAAATAATTAGCTCACCTTCAAAGGAACGCATCAATTTCAATGAGTGCATTCTTGATTTAAAAATAGCCCACCATAATGACTCCTATCGAGTTGTAAGCGATCCTTCAAAATAGATCTCCCCATATTAGTTTCGTTTAAACTGCCAGCTTTTATCGAGCTTTCAATGTTTCCTTCAGAAACCCCTGAACATTTCACCTCATCATTAAAAGATACTTCTTGGCTCTGACCCCAGAGACGACGCCCGTTTATTTTTATCAGTTTTCTAACTAAGCTCTTCGGTGGAAGATTTCACTGGGAGTCAACGAAAAGTTTTGAGCATTTTTCGAAATGGGAGAGAACTCCATGGTCTTAAAGTCATCAATGGAAGGCTCTTCATGTTGTAAAATTGCCGTTGTAACAATAGCAATAACGACGAGAGATCCGATCAGGGGAGTTCCAGGAAAACGTTTTGTTCACAAAGGAACGAACGTTCGCCCAGCTCTGGACTCAGAGTTGACATTACAGATGAGAGTCCTATTTAAGAAGTTGTAAAGAAGGGGAATCATTCCAGATAAAATAGGATTCCTTTATCTTAAAGGGTGATTCGTGGTTAACTGCGCCGGTAGATAGCGACTTTGATTTTAATTATAGTGAATCAGCCAAAACTTAAGTCAAAGCTATCTTTGATTGCACCCCGCTTTTGAAAATTATGGCAATTACTAACTAGCTCTAACAATAGGTGCTGCACGATTACCTTATCTTCGTGAGATATAGTATGAGCAAAGGACGTAGGTAGGTTAGTTACAAACGCCTATCCTATCATATTGGGAGTTTCGTTCCAATAGGTTACCATAACAATATTCACCTATTAATGCACGCCATCCCTTCTTATATATTGTAAAATAGTGCTATTCGTACGAGAAATTAGGTTGTACTTGATGCGATAATTTGTTATTTATAGGACTTCGAGCTATACTTCATTTTTGCAAGTCTACTGATTTCCCGCCTTTTTCTCCTCCCTACACCTAACCTATATCCACAGTTTTGATCGCGTCAGGTCGTCGAGGGTTTTCTATAAGACGGTGTGCAATTATGGCTTGGGTATGTGAATATATACGTATGTCACCCTCGCCTAAAATCGACGGTTTGCCCGCATTTGTCAGTTTTCGCTCTCTTTAGGCCGTACTGTCGGAAAACCCGAACTAATTTCGGGTAAGTTGGACTTTATTCGGGTTTAACATCGGGTAGGTCAGGCGAGGCAAGGTCTGTTTTTTTTCATATTTAAATTTCGGTACTGTCAATTTTAGTCAATGGTGAGAAGGGTTTAGGTGATCTCCTGTGCACGGTTTCTTCATTTTCCCTTTCCACGTTCTGTGTTTTTACCTTTAATTTCATTGCTGAGAACTCCTAGCGACTTGCACTGATCCTCTGTGATGGAGAGTAGGTACAACCTACATATGGTCTTACCTTAGTTAGGCCCCAATATACTCCTCTCTGCATCCACATATAGTTACCTACCCTATCCGAAATTTTAAGGCACTTATCTGAATTTATCCGATATCGCTCACTATATACTCAAAGCCATCAAATAACTGCTTTAATTATCCTATATGTTACTCCCCCCTCAACGAGTAGGATGCGCCTCATAGGTAAGGTTAGTATAGTTATAGGTTTGGTTATCTATGCAAGTGCTGCGGGTCATACCCAAGGACTGCACTTTACTTTCTCTTTTCCTTTAGTTCTACTGATGAACATTGTTGTGTTTTTATTATTTTTGATTGATTTTCTGTTTCCTTGCACGACGTACCGTGCAATGGTATCTTTTTTTTAAGGACATACTGCATATCCCTTCAATTTTTATTATTGGCATAATGCCTTACACATGTATAACATTTTTTGTTTTGTCACAACTTGAGGTATACATAAATTTCCATTCTGTTTATATCAATGTACATGCTTGATACCTGATGATATTGCTGCCCTTGTTCATTTACCGCAGTTGCAATTTAATTAAATTGCACTTTCGGCTACAGGTTTTCAATTAAACTAGCATTTTATAATTGCTCTCTTTACTCAAAATGAACTTGGTTGACATGAATATTTATTTTGTAAAGTCTAAAAAGGAGAGCAAATTGCACGAGTTTACAGCAACACTCGCTGGTTGTAGATCTTCCAGCTCTTCATTTAATTATTGTAGAGCACTGGAATTAAGCTGGACGGGTCGTTCCTCAGGCATCTGTCTGTTCGCACGCTCAGCTGTCTCTCTGGCCCTGCCTAAACAACATCAGCATTAATTTGTATGCGTCCGTTCGCAGCAAATGTGATGAGAAAATTTAGACTATGCCTGCAGAATATCCAATTCAGGAAAAGAAATAAAGTTTTGCGCAAGTTGTACTTCCTGCATGGCCCATCTAGGAAATATGGGATATGCTGCCTGCTGTTACAAGAATTTGATCCTCATTGCATTGCTAGGGTGCCGGTTTCATGCTTCGTTTGCTGATTTCTATTTCCACGCTCTTGCTAATCGCTTTTTTTCGTGTTACTTCTTCTCTTCTTTCCCGATTCGCAATGCTCCAATGTGATTACAATCTCAAGCGTCGGTTTACGTTTTGATGGGCATAGTACTGTATACGTCTTTTATTCCTTTCTCTATCTGATTGTCACTGATGGACGATTAGGCCTAATCTCTACAATATAATAATAATGCTCTTTAGATTGTTCTTGTATATAGTCAGTAAAGTGTTACTGCTAATGAATTGATGACATAACATTTACGATTTTTCTCATCACATTTTTGAAACCCAAATTATTTTCGACGCTCATCGTAATGCAGATGCAACAACTATGAGCCCTGAAGCCAGTGAAGTCATACAAGTAAACTTCACATACGAAAAATTTTAATCCCATTAGCAAATAGAGAGCACTCCGAGACTGGGGGCGCATCCAAGCAAGCCAACGGTAACTAAAAATTCAAATTGGTTCAAAAACCCTAAGTTTTTTATATCAACACCAAAATCTAATCATTTGTTTCTTTTGATCGTGTGAATAGTTTCTGTATTTTTTTTTTTAAGATCATTGCTCATAGCTCATAGCTTTTTGAGTTATGTTTCTAACAAACATTGCGACAGACATAAGTCAAACACACAAACGGACTAACTGATCATCACCAAAATTTAATACGTCATTTAGCATAAGGCTACTAACAAATCCTGTAAATTTCGTAAAGATCCATCCTTACCTTTTTGAGTGATTGTGCTAACAAGCATGAAATCAAACACAGTGACAAACGACCCAACAGATCATCACAAAAATTGGTCAATTACTCTTTGTAATATACCTAACGGCTCATGTAAATTTCATAAAAATCCGTCTATATCTTTTTGTGTAATGGTGCTAAGAAAAAATAGGCAGTAAAACAAACAAATGAGAGGATTTTCACCAAAAGTTAATCATTTGTTACTGTTAACATACCTAATAATCACTCTAAATTTTCTGAAGATCAGTTCATAACTTTTTTAAGTAATCTTCGTGACAGACAAAAAGACAAATAAACACGATAAAAAACATAACCTCCTTGGCCGAGTTCATAATTGAAGGAGTAATTAAAACGAATGCTGTTGGTCCGTAAATGGCAATGAAGGAACTGAAATGGGTCATCATTGACGATTACTGTCTCCTTCTTTATTGCCTCCGATACTCCAAAGAGATAGCTTATCTAAACTCCTTGAACTACTCCATTAGTTTCATCTGTGTAAGAACATCACACAATATACACTGTAGCTAGACATGATGCAATTATAAAGAAGTGAACTAATCGCTCTAGTTCCCCTCAGGGGGCATAGAATGGGCCATAGGCCATTGGGTTAGTTTAGGTTCCTCCATCCTATGCTATGGGGCCAGGCAACCCCAGGGGGTTCGTGTAGGTTACCTCAGCCATTAGCTAGGCCTTTTGGACGTCTGTCTTTCGTGCCCACTTTGCTTCCTTCCTAATTTTGTACTCCTATTGATCTGATTTTCACCTGTCCTTCCTCTTCTTTCCCGACTTGCTGTTCCCATGCGCGTTGATCCTGTGTTTGAACACCTTCGTGCATGGGTTCCCTGTTTCTATCGACACACTATAATTACGTCCCTTCCTTTTCCTCTCTTAGAAAAGCTTAGTACATATTTAGGGAGACTTAAACAATCTTTTACTACTACTACTACTATCCCTTTAGTTGATAAACCACAGTTTTGTTGCTTGCTAACTTGTCTCTCCGTCCCAATGCGAACGATTAGAGCTAGCGAGCAGAAAATCATCTGCTGACTGGCGGGAGGACCGTTGCCGTACCAGCATCTTAAAATCGAGGTAGTGAAGGCGACTGAAGTACATCTAAGACGTGGCTCTGATGTAACTTGTACGTCAACTGCGATTATATATACATTTAATTTATGATTCTCAAACTCAGTGCATTAAAGATGGGAAAGGGAAGAATATTCCTGAGAGCTGAACGGCGAAGCAGAGCGAAAAAATGCGGCTTCACAGAAGTAATTATTTGCTGCACTTATTTAATGGCAGTGTTGGTCATTAATTAAAAGAAGTCTACTCAACTGTAGTCTCCTGGACGTGTAGCTCAGGTGTGGGCAAACTACGGCACGCTGGCCACAAGCGGCCCGTTCATCTTTTAATTAAGGGCACGTTCGATTAGCTATGTGGCCACATTGAGCCTTAGAGGCTTGACTTGTTTGAAACTTCAGGCAAGTGCTTTAGCTTCGACCCCTGGAATTGAGTTTCAAGCGCTGACTCTAAGTCAGTTACATTTGAGACCTCCAGAAACTCAATTTTACTCAGTAAAATAAAATTTTCAGTCGGCTCAGCGTAATCAGGCTGCTTCTAACATTTGAAGAAGCGCATAGTCTAGAGTTACAAAGACACGGCTTCTTCCTCTGCAATTTCGGACAAGTCAACCCTCGTAAACTTAATTTTAGTGTTCAGTTGAAAATGCCCTTAAACAAGCACACCAAATTTTTTGGAACCTTCGATATATTTACTCATTTTAAGCACTAATACGACTTATTCTCAAATTGCAAACACACTGCGAAAGTGCTATTTTTGTGTTTTTTTATGTTTGATATGCATGCATCGGGTGCTGGAACGGCCCGTCTGTCAATTCTTAAAAGTCTATGTTGCCCCCGAGTTAAAAAATTTGCCCACCCCTGGTCTAGCTGGAACTTTCGCCAGCATTCTGGTCTGAGAGCGCTTTATCTTAAGTTTCTGCACTGCAAGTACCTTAGCCTGTCGTGGACGTTCTCCCTGGTGTCTAAATCCAGACAGTGTCGAGACACATTCTCAGTTGTACAAGGTAGTCTACTGCTGCTGACGCTGTGTGTGATATTTACGGTTTTGAATTTGCCTTCTGTCTCGCCAGGGCCACCAATCTGTACTATCATCAGAGAGCTGTCTGTCCATTCGTCCGTCTGTCCGAAGCCTGCAAAAAAATTAGCTACATCCAGGATACGAACCTGGGGGCGGCTCAGTGGTCACTGTGGGCCAGAGCTCGAGACTTAGTGTAGTAGCTGGACTTTGTGGAATTGCAGACTTTTTCAATGGAATGGCAAGATTTATTAAAATACTTGAATGTTTTTTAAAACTTGGTGAACCAAAGGGTCGTGGATGGTCTAGCCACCTAATACAGCATAGCATAGCCTTAACGCACAAAGTTGGACTCCTGGTCGGTGCATGACACAAGGCCTTATAGTGCGGCCACATTTAGAATTTGCTGCTCAATTCTGGTCGCCACATCTGTGCAAATATAGTGATAATAAGGAAAGAGTCCAACGCAGAGCCACGAAGTTCATACCTCAGCTGCGAAACAAGCCGTGCGAATGTCGCCTAACGAACTCGGCCTGATCTCTCTCGAGCAAAGACGACTCAGGGGCAGCTCATACATAGAAACCTCAAGTATTTAAATGGCTTCAACGATGTGCCTACAACGGGACTTTTTGAAAGAGACGTTAATGATCTCCTGCGAAACAACGGTCAAAAGTTCAAACATAAAGCTCGAAAAACAACCTTATGTCAGCAATTCTTTCCGTATTTCATAGTGAGCATTTGGAATAGACTCCCTTCCGACGTTGTCGGTGCGGAGTCAGTGAACACGTTTAAAAATCGTTTTGACAAACATTGGGAAAGACATTCTCCACAGCTAAGAACTCCTCCTCCAGGAGTTGTCAACTCTCAACGGCCAAAGCTTCCAAGGCCACCTTAATCCAATTTCTTCTCTCTTCCGCTCCAACTACACAGATAGGCATCTCTAAGCTCCGCATATTAGCGGCTATTGATCGTTGCTGCATGCATGATCGTCTCTTTGACTGAGATTCTCCCCCTGCTCTTTTTTTTTCTTCCTCGGTCATCAATATCCTACTGATATCGTGGCAATAGCTCATAGAGGGCCAGAGCGTAAGTTCCGGTGTCTCTTTGGGAATGGGCCTATTGGCTCGTCTACTGCCGCCCATCTAATCTAAAAAAAATTGTGAAGGCCGACCATCAGTTAGTAACGTATCCTGGGTACATATCATACAGCACTATAAACCTCATCGATTGGAACACTTTTATATCAAAGAGAACTCAGCTCGTTAGCAGAAGCTTGTTGGGAATTTCTCTCATAAACGTTGGTGTGGTTACCTTGCTTTTCGTTCCAGACGTTAATCCCATATTGTTTACCCATGACGCGGCCGGAAACGCAGTACTACGAGCGCGCGTTATATTGCTATTGTTTCCAGCGTAGCCCTAATTGTATTGGAATCACCCAAGGAAATCCAATACAACGTCGCGGAACTAACGCTGACAACAGAAATTGCTGACAAGTTGAAGCTAATGGAATAAGCGTCGCGACATAGGCGGAGCGCGCCCTTCGCTGGTCTTAGCAAACTGTGACCGAAACCGTGAAAATACCCGTGCCAATTCCGTTCTAACTTCTAACTCATTAGCATGCATAACCCCATATGGTTAGAGGAAATTTACAGGTTCTGTCGTCACAGTCCCAAGCTTCTCTTTTGAGTGGAATGTTAATTAACGTGATTAAATATTAAAATGCCTTTGAAAGTTGACAACACCATCCATCCCATGAGCTCATTTCCTGGTTATTGCGCTTGATTATGCCCTGAAACACCTAACCAGGACGTGATTTCTTGCAGGAATAACATCGCTTTAAAGGTCGAGCTCTGGCTTCACTGTACGCTAATCATTAAAAAAGCTCCTTGTTTTTTTGCAGTCTGCCTGGCAATATTTTCTTTGCATTATACTCGTTTTTTTATCTGAGGCACTTGAGAGACACAATATTGTGGAGGGCCGTTGATGAGGCGCAGCGTGTTATTCGCCTTCGGGGACCAAAAGTGTACTTTGCAGCGGCTTAATAGGCCGCAATTAACTGCGTGAACGTCTTGCGTGTGCAGTCAGTACGTCCTCGCAGCTAATGCTATTGCTGCCGGAAGCGTTAAAAGAGGACAAGTTAATCCTTTTGAAAGTTTTTCCCGTGTATCCCTCCAAAATGCGAACACTCGATGCATTCGTGGCCTACATTGTCTAGAGGAAATGGGCTTCCCGGAAGATATTTCGTACTATCGTATATCCGGTACGGAAATTGCTGGCATTATTAGTTACTGTTATAATTTAGAGTGGTGGTACGTGCAAATGTTTGCCCTAATTATAACACCATATTATAGCTATTTTGTTCAATCCATATATATTTTTTTTCTTCAGTAAGTGCCTGGGAGAATCGCACGACTTTTCTAATCTGTAAGAGGTCTGCTCACGCATTTCTCTTCAGGGTAATTATTCCACATTCGGCTCAGGAAATAACACGAGACAGACTAGTGCGATAGTCATGAAAACTGGGCACCTGCAAGTACAACCCTGTAGCTAACGCAAAGAGCTTCTAATGGGAGGAGCAAGCCCAAGCACTCTCTGGGCGAGTAAACACCTATGGCTTTGTCACGTGTTCGAAGCTGGCCTTTGGAGTCTTAAAATGGCTGAAGTGGCAGTGGTCAGCACATATAATTAAGGAAGATACAGAGAGGCAGTTCTTCATTATTTTTGCAAAGACAATCGTGTCTGAAGATTTATATCCCAGTGCTCACCCTGTTACTTTCATCATCAGATAGTATACAGGATACAAGTTTCCTTGACATGCTTCCATCCGCTACGAATTTCGTCGATGGTTAATGGCTATAAAAATTTGAGCTCAGGACTTCTTCCTATATAGGCTGCGTGAGGCAATGCCGCTCTCCGATTGGATAAGCCACTCAGCCAGTTTAAGGGAAAAGTTTACTCGCAACCAAGGAGCTTCAA
>LQNS02004412.1:945358-964850 GCA_001587735.2 Parhyale hawaiensis | reverse complement strand
AGCAAGCACTGCAAGTCATCAGTAATGACACTGTAGATTTACAGTAACACAGCACGAACGTGGAGCAGCAATCGTAAAAATACTACAATTAAAGCAGGCACAAAAAGTAACCAGCAATAGAACTGGGGGACCAGTGAATTTCCAACAACTTATTCAGCACTGAAAAATAAAACGTTGACACATCCTAATACAAAGCATCGCTGCTAGTCTTTGCATTTGATACGGCGTGAAAATTCGATTGAAATACTAACTCAACAGAAAAAATGCACACAGCTCAACAGCACAAAGCCAGAGATCCACCAGCCCGTTCGGCCTTGATCCTTTCTACACTGGCCAAATCATGGACAATTGATACAAAACCTGCAATATAATTTAAAATAAAACGTGAAGCACACGAGGAAAAGTGTTGTCCCAACACCAGGACTCTTTCTTGTCCCTTGACGAGCAATACCAAATGTAGGAACGCACCAAGGAGAGCATTTCGTGTCAGAGCACGGCAAAGCGAGCAGGATTTTGGGACCACTAGGTCCCCAGTGAAGCTGCAGCCAAAGCACAGCCTTCTCAACCCAGCGCTAGGATCTGTGATATTTTTATATTAAAGCTGCACTAAAACAAAATAAACTTTCAAGAAACAGTAACACGGACAATATACACATCAAAATATATATAATTAATAGGTACGCACGGACCACAAATCAGATCATTTGCATTATACGTTATATAAAAATGGGCACGAAGCAAAATAGACGTGGGAGAAGCAATGAAATTGTAACATAAATTATTACACAAACATTGTATGAACTGAAATTCTGCGTCTGTCAATGCGTGGCAAAAAAGAGGGCATTTTAGGAGTTACAAAAGATGATTTTGTTATGTGCTAAATTAAGAAAAAAAATGGAATGACTGCTGAAGACGAAAGTTTAGTTAAAATATTAGCTACTTTTTTTGTAAAAACAAAATTGGAAATAGCATATGAAGTTATTATGAACGTGCAGTGGACTTATGACTAACATGTAACTATGGCACAGTTTGCCAATAACTATAAATGGAGATTAGCTAAAGATACAGCGAGAGTAGCGGGTAAAATATGGAAACAAAAACTCGTTAATAAATGATTCAACTATGCAATTTAGTTCGCAATATATCATTATTAATATTAGCTGTATTTGAAGCGTACGCCTCGCTTCCCACAACCTTCGGAACGATCCAAGGAAAGCAATGAAGAAGGAACTGGTAGTATGTCGAGCAGAACGAGGGAAGTGAAAAATAGGAAAATATATCAGCAGGTGTCTCGAAAGTGGGGCAAGCAGAGGCGCGCACGTCAAGATGGGCCAATAAAAGCAAAACGGAGCATACCTATGCAAAACAAATTGACAAGTAGCTTTTTAGCATAAGAGATACTGCGTTACTTCACCGGTGTATCGTAACACATCTCTAACGGAACGTTAAAACATGCTAAGAAAAATGGAAGGCGCACCGCTACAAGACTTGGTGACGATCCAGCTATCTAAAACATTCTTGGCATTGGGCACTAAAATTTGCAGTAGCAACACCCAGGATAAAATTAACCTTATTAGGATACGAGTAACTGATGCATAGGAAATAGCCCTATCCACACCAGCCTGTGTTATTTTGCTACAAAGGCTTCTGTCTAAATGCGTCCTTAAGAAAAAGAAATGTATGTAACGAACCCTGCCAGGTGCAGTGGGACTTGATAAGCATGTTGTTCACACGGTGTGTCCTTAATTGGAAACCCAAGGTGTAGTCTTCTGCAAACTCACATACGTAAAATGCCATCGCGTTAAGTTAAAAAGAGATGTTGATATTAATGCTAGATGAAATATATCTAGCGCTGAAGTACACGAAAAGAACTGGAAGGTATTTCGCCGACACCTATAATAAGAATCGCAACGTCAGACAGTTCAGCGGAGTACTTCCTTTAATAAAACAAGACTTGCAGGAGCTCAGTCTTATAGTACAGTAGGTACGCTCGGAAATATGATTGCCGCAAACAGACTACTGCGAAAGAAGTAGCTAAGTGTGAAGGCAAAGCAAGCTGGGAAATCCGAGTCAAATATGAGAATATTAGGGGATTGTGTAAAAGAGCGATACTACTGCAGCTGACTGTAGTTGCGTTCACTTAGGGACGTCTTCTGCTTTGGCAGGAGTAGGACCATCGCCGACTATTTAAAAAAATTCGTTCCACGACTAGTGTATTTGGTGAAAATGGTTCGCTGTTAGGGGACTATGAACATACGGTAGCTCTTCACGTAGTAGGACAATTCATCTCGGGACATGCCTACGAGCACCGTGGCATAGCATTACGACAAACAAAATTTCTAGTCATAGAGGCCGGCCCGATTACTCCAAATCGTGAGGTGCGCCCCGTCATACTCTTAGATCTGGATCGTTGCAGGGAATCCATGTAGCCATATACTTACACACGAGTCCATAAATAAAGCAGATTCTCATAATCTAATCCCTCAGAATGATTTCAAAAGAGCCCATACCACTGCAACCGGTTCATCTTTCAAGTCCATTAGTATAACGTCACTCGAGTCCACAATTACAGCAGGTTCAGGTTCAAGTCTCGCTCAGGGAATGTTCTCAGCTTGATGGAGCCGTCACCTCCGCAGGAGAAGAGCCTGTTCTGCGAGTCGAGGTACAGCTGAGCCACGCCCTGGCTCAGATTCTTGAACAGCGAAGTGCGCGAGTGTTCGCCGGGGAGGTTGTACATGAGGTTGTGCACAGACAGACCCCACACCTGTAAACAAAAAGGGGGCAATGTTACGCATGAACTGTATGGCAAGCCAAAGGCCTGTAGAAAATTGGGCAATATTAGACATAAAGTTGGGGAATGTTACACACAAAGTGCAGTGGCAGACTCGATGCCTACGAAAAATTGGGGACTAACATGATCCAAACCTGCGTCAAACTTGGCAAAGAAGTTACATATTAGGTTCTGTGTCGAGAACCTTACCACAAAAATTCGGTAATATAAAAAATCATAATAATATACGTCACAAAGCTTCATTCGTGGATTTTAAAGCAGCGATGAAATAGGTAAAAACTAAAGTTTGCTGCATAAAATGAGAGTCTTCAGTAATCTAGCTATAAGACTGAGTATGACAGTATACCTACATTTCAAGGTGCGTGTTTTCATACAAGTTCTTCTCAAAACCCCAAAGCGTCAGAAAGAAAATCAACGCAACTTCAGCTAAAGCTTTACGCTTTGCAGCAATACAGGTTCTCTTCGACCAGTTTGTAGTTAGATTTTATACGTGTCACAAAAAGAGTCGAGTTTTTTACTCCGTGAGTAGGGAACTTGTTCAACGCAGCAGTCGGAGTCGATGAAAACGTGCCTATTCTAGTGAGGAAAAGAGTCGCAGTCGGAGTCAGTATGAGACGGACGATTTGGGGCCCCAAGTCATTGTGGTCAGAAACTGACTAGACTCGGGAGTCGGAGTTGGACTTGATCCACCGAACTCTGGTCGCACGGTAAATTAATGCAGCAGCAGCAGCCGCCGCCGCCAGTGATTTAGCTGGCACATCTGCACAACATTACTATGTGAAGCGTACCAAAGCTCACCTTGATATCACCATCAGCAGCCCCAGAGACGAAGTACTCTTCGCTGGGGTCCATAGCCAGGCACTTGATGGCGCTATCGTGTGCCTGGTCACAAGCATACATTTGTTTAATATTATTATTACACTGACAGGCGAAGCAACTGGCTAAACTATAAAGTGATCTGACAGAGGAACACCAAGCCACAGACGAGGTTACTTACGGGATCTCCTTGGGGGCGCTTCTCCGTGAACCTGACATAACTGTAGCCCCCCCCCCCCGTGAGGGGTTGTTTTAATGCAACAGCAAAAGAAACCAAGAACAGTAATCGTTATTAATAATCACGGTTATTAATCAGTATCACAGTCGCTCTCCAAGCCGATTACAATGTTCTTATTATTAAATCAGCATTCAGATTTCCTTGCCCAAACCTCATGAAACGCACCGCCCAATCGAACACACGGGCAATAATGACATTCGAGAAATCGACTCAAGGCAGCCAACAGAGGACGCCTTATATTGACTTGTACATGCACCTCACCTGGAACCTGTGGCGCAGCGTCCTCTGGCGGACGTCGAAGATACACACGGAGCCTTTCTTGCCCGCAGTGAGCAGAATTTGGTGGAGAGGAGCATAGAGCATCGCCGCCGCCCCACTCTCGTGACACAGCCACGCTGCACGCCATTAAACATCCACTTAACCCTTTACTGCATCACTAAATCCTGCTTTTCTTGTAGGAAGAATACTAGCTAGCCTATATGATAAACGGTGCATTGAACAGCTGAAATATCTATGAAGCCAGTTACTGCAAAGCGAAAGTTGTGCCGTATTGACGCCAGTGTGGGGCTCTACCCGCGTGCCTGCGCGTCTCCGCACACAATGTCTGTTCAAGGTTTAGTTCCTCCCAGAACCCATGTCGTAGAAGCTTTGATTTGCTGCGGGCCGAGTTTCCAAGGGGACAATACTTTGTAGTTGGTAGGGTATAGCACTGATGAAAACTTGACTGCTTGGGGGGGGGGCGGAGGGTTATCGATAGAACCTTTGATATATACTGCATCGTGACCTACATGTGGCAGATACCCTAACTATAGGTATGTCACCCTCGCCTAAAAGTCAATAGTGAAAAGGGGTTAGGCGTTATTTCTAGGGTAAATGCAAAATTAAATATTTCACAGTTGCCTAGTACCATACTCCTTTAATAGCCCGCTAGCTAGTAGCAAAATTACAGCTATATTGCCTACAAATTGGCATTCCAAACTAACACTCGTGGGCAACAAGTTAAAGGGCTCCAACAAGAACAACAGATCACATGCATTATGAGTTAAATAAAAGACAGGGAACTCACAAACAATATTAGCTTTTCTAGGCGGCATGAGGGTGTCCCAGAGCGCCACATTGCGGTGTTCGGACGCCTGGCCACACGTGGCCAGCAGACTCGATGATCCCACGAAGGCGAAGTCGCTGCCGTGCTTGTTATGGCACTGGTGATTCTGCAGACAACATTCGTTCATTGCGCCAGTGTGTAGATTAAGCGAGAAGCAGGGCGGTATTTAAGAAAAAAGAGACAGTAATATTACCTTTGGTGCCTTAATTAAGCCCATCTTATTGAGGCTGCACTATGTCACTAGAAGATCTTTTTCTCCTACTGCACTACTACAGGCGTAGTAATACAGCCCACGTAAAGTGCAGTTACGCGTCATTTCTAGTAGGGGACAGCAAGACTTGCAACGCGCACAGATGTGTGCAGGGGGCACGAAGGGGAAGAAAAATTGGATAGTGGGTTGGGTTCCTAGCGCCGCAGGCATCACGCCCACCTCGCGCCGAAAACACAATATCAAGGTATTCTCAGCTTCTCCACTGTCACTGGCTCAAGAAAAGAAAAATTGGAGAAATTGAAATTAATATTATAGAGTGGAGTGTGAGTTAACTCGACTCGTCATTCTTCATAACATACATAACAAGAACAACGAAAAAAATCTTTAGGCACTATCCCAACAGCTTGATACACGAAAAGTTCAAATAACATAATCGATAGTTACGTAGTTTTGTGTTCAAATTTTCATACACTTATTTAAAAATATAAAGCACGGAGCTTCACAGGTTTACATACCTAGTTATTGAAAATACGCTAAACGAAAGGGTCTCCATTGGTTATGTTTTAACAGTAACTAGAGCACTCTGAGAGCGCATACCTCCGCCAAGTGAGGCAACGGTAGCAAAAAATTCAAATTGGTTCTGAAACAATAACTTTCTTTGTATAAACTCCAAAATCTAATAATTTGTGCCTTTTTATATTAATAACAGCTTGTTCAATTTTCTTGAAGATCCGTTCGTAACTTTTTGAGTTATGTTGTTAACAAACGTTATGACAAATATAAGTCAAACATACAAACGAACAAGCCGATCTGCACCAAAAATTGATCATTTATGTCTTTTAACATTACTAACGAACCCTATAAATTTCATAAAGATCCATTCATTATTTTTTGGGTTATTCTGCTAACAAGCACAAAATTAAAAACAGTGACAAACGAACGAACGAATCAACGGATCATTACCAAATTTAGGTCATTTACTCTTTGTTATACACCAATTTAGGTCATTTACTCTTTGTTATATACCTAACAACTCATGTTAATTTCATCAAAATCCATCCATAACTTTTTGAGTTATAGCATAGAGAAAAATGAAGCAGACAAACAAACAAATGGACATATCTTTACCAAAAGTTAATCATCTGTTCTTCCTAACATACCTAACAATCTCTGTAAATTTCATCCAAATCGGTTCTTAACTTTTTGAGTTATCTTGGTGACAGACAAAGAGACAGACAGACAGACAAACACGACGAAAACATAACCTCCTTGGCGGAGGTAATAATTTTGGTTAGAGTAACACTGTAGGTATGAGAGCAGTTCATTCAAACAACAGGGTTATCACTGTACTTACTGATACTGAAGAGATCCAAAAGTAAAAATAATATTTAGGTTACTTCACCACACGATTAAAGGTCAAATTATGCTCGAAAAAACCTTAGAGAGTAAAAATCACAAGTTAGTCAAGCGTGTCTTCCTTTGAGGGAAATCCTGCTTTGACCTCGTGGGAAACTCATCCACACTTGAGACACCGAATGTATCTAACCAGCTACAAATCGCCTCCCATGGTAGTAATAAAAGTGCGTAAATCCTCAGGGTACTATGCACTCTAACATTACAAGTACAGCATCTATAAGACGTCATAGTAGGATAATTAATAGTATTAAGCAGCTATCAATAATACTATCACTCACATAGAATGGCTTGTTGACCTGAGACCCAAGGCCCAGGTGGTACAGGGACAAGTTGCCATCTGCATCCATTACGCCGAACTTGTTACCCTGCAACAACAGTGCACGTAATTAAAGAAAGAATCATCAACCTTTGAGGGTAACTGATGGGCTCATATCTCACATTAATAACGGCAAACAATTTGTTTTCAAAATTTCATGATTTGATGCATTATGTAAGCTAACCTACGTAACGCAGTCTTGTATTTACTTTTCATGGGTCAATAAAGCAGTTGGGATCCTCAACAAAGCAGCGTTGTTTCTAGGAAAACCGATGTTCTAGAAGTAGCAACTGCCAAGAGTTGACATAACTGAAAATAAGAGTAGAGAAGTCCTGACCTGCTGATTGAAGTGCAGCCGCGTTACTTTGGCGAAGGTGCCCCCAGGTCGCGGCCTGGCCACCACGCCCGTGTGCTGCCACTCCCGCACCGTCACACTCCCGTCCTGACACCCCACCAGATCTGCGGCAGGAGGGGAGCAGCTATTAGCTTAGTATGTCCTATGTTGTCAACGAGACGCTATGGCTATCACCACCGTAGATATTACACCTATCGTCATTTAAGTTCATCATCCTAGTGAAACTGTGACTGAAATCAGTATTGCATAGTTTCCATGTTATTAGTCAATTAACATCACAGGCGTTTTGAAGTCACAACAATGTTGGGGCAATTGTAACCAGGGTTGCAGAGTGGGATACTGAAAGTTCGACTCCTGATTCCAAGTCGTTTCTGACACCAACTCTCTGGACCAAAAAACGTCAAGCTTTTTCTTCACAAAATAGGCTCAATTTCACCAATTCCAACTCTTGGCGTGGGGGTACGACTCCTACCGATTCAAACTCCAAAAACCTGATCCGTGCCCAGAAAGCCTTTACTATTGCCTGAAAAAGGTTATGAGTTTACTAAATCTGTTAGTTAGCTACCACTTATATTATGATTTTTGAGCAGTAGGTTAAATTGTAATCCAGGACAGGTCATTGCAAAAAGCCTCACGATCCCTATCCAGAGAGAGAGCAGGGGTTTTCATAGGTCGTGAGTCTATGACTCTCCTGAGTCGTGATGCCCTGTCAAGAATGTAGTCTACTTACCCTTGCTGGAAGGGCTGAAATGATTTGATAAGTAGTAAGTGATAACCTCTATTTCTTTCTCTACTTTATATAAATAGGATACAAAACAAGCAGCTTACACTGGTGGGTTGTTTGGCTTTAGTGGGAGTTTCTAAGTACAAAACCTTTAAAGCCCCAGCAACAGAGGATACTTCAAGAAATGCTGTTCTTCTCACCAGTAAATTATTCTTCATGTCGATGTTCTCGAGCTAAAAATTGATGTTACAACATTGTCAGCAACACAAAAACTATTATCATTTAATTTGGAAACTTTCTCCACCTACCTAAAAATTTTTAGACAGTCATTTGTCAATTTCCTTAAAACTACTCGTGAATAAAACTTTGCAACTGCATAAAATACTGTATTAAAATCACTGACGACGTTTCGGCGTCTAAAAATTTTTAGGAAGGTGGAGAAAGTTTCCAAATTAAATTGTAAAGTTGAGGCTGATATACAATTTCTAAAAACTATTATCGTTGCATAATTCAAAACGCAATGCAAGAGCTGCCATATAAATCTATTCAGTTAGTTAGTTATAAACTTTGTTTAACCTCCGTAGTCGCAACTCAGGCGTTCCAACAGAGATGAGTGTGTAGTATGCAAATACCACATAATTTGTCGCGTGGCCTACGTGCGCTACTACGGGCAGGAAACAAGGCGCAAAGCATAGTAGAAGACACTCGAGTGGTCGGCCTCTTTCACGGCCTTCCACACGAGAGAGATCAGAGAAGTCCCGCGGAGTAGGTGCGCTACCTCGATCGACAGCCCACCTCGCGGAACAGAAAAGGAAATAGAGAACCTACCTAACTTTACAATACTAACCTTGTCAGCAGGAACTGCGGCCAGATGCAACACCCCCTGCGGAAAAGGCACTCGGGGCCCTTGGGTGCGTGATGCCCAAACATATTGTGGCAGGGAAAGAGCCCGCCACAATATGCCCCTGAGGGCATAAATCTATTCAACTAAGTATGTGACCACAGTCTACATATATTGCTATATGCACTATTTAGTCACTGTCTGGGCTGCAGCTACTGTAATGTGCATCCATGGCCCAACTGCCACCATACAACACATCAGCTGCGGTGGTAGTGGCGGGTAGACCATGTTATTTGGGGTGCAGCAAAGTTCTATGCACAGATTTAGAACCGATAGGTACCTTCTGGTGGACAGCAGTTTGGACACTGGCAGTAGCTTTGAGGATTAGATATTGTCGACATTACAACACTTAGCTAGCTACTAGAAAAATGCCTCTTGCATTGCGTAGTGTCCATACATGAGCTGTAGGCTAATTGGTCAAACATAAAATCATTTGCCCATGAGATGGTAAGCAAATTCGCAGCATTTTGCGTTACTTTGTACAAAGCGGTCAATCATTTTAGCATTCTTTCATTGTATTAGTAAAGCACAAATACAGAAAGTGGGATACGTTTATACATATACAGTATATGTAACTACTGTAGTACTTAGCTGTAGTCAAACCATTGTTTGCAGTCCTTTAGAGGCGGGGCTTAATTGAACGCAGCAGTGCCAAATCTAATCTATTGACTAATGCATTTTGACTTTTCGAATATATATATAATTTTATCGATTGTGACAAGTTATAACACGCACTTAATTGAGATTTGGCCATTGGCCAAGTAGCTTAGCGTTTTTAGCCATTTGCTTCGGTTTACCTAGAACTGAACTTCACACGGGAAAACAGGGTACTCTGTGTGCATCCTGTGGATTACTAATTAATTTTGTTTCTGGAATAAATCTTTGAACTATGGGCTCAAGTAGGAAGTAATAAAGGGTCACAGAAAATAATAGATTCTTGTAGGAATAGCAGTAGCTACTTAGAGCAGGAAGATAAGTTGTCACTCGGGAATGTAAATTAAATGAAGAACACAGTCCGGAGAGCACGTGCATGGGCAGCTACTCACACACGGGCAGGACGGGGTGGGCAGACATGCGTCGGGCGCCCTCGGTCTTGTGACTCCGAATCTGTCAAGGAAATCAAGAAAATTCATTTATGATTTGTGTAACTGTCATCAGAAATGGCCGCGAAGGAACTTCACTAATAGCTCATTATTATACGTGCCCGTGGTCATAATTAAGCAATAGAGCTTGCCAACTTGATCTTTCATCTCACCGCAAACATCCCTGCAGCAGCTACAAGTAGTTTTCTCGAGCTTACACAGCACACAAAAAATTTTATAGACCCTTGAATTGGCCAATAGCTCTACTCCATTGCTGCAAATAATCACAATCGACACAAATGCTCCGAGTGTGACAAAAACCTGACAGATGAGTACACAAGAGGTAACTTCAAAGCTTGAAAATTTTTATGCAAATATTAAAGTAAAAAAAGCATTTGTCACTTTGATCATTCTTAGTACCATTTCTTAATTCCTGAAACATAGATCCCAAGACCTCTGCTGGCCTATTTCTAGAATTCTTCAACCTGCACCAGACATCTCGTGTTATTGTGATTCTCAGACTGAAGAATGTTGCCTTTGGTTTTATTTTGGAAATATGTATGTGTTTATAAATGTGATTATACCAAAAAATTCAATGAAGGTAGCTAGTGCATTTTGTTTGAAAAACGGTTTGAAAAAAGATTTGTCACAAGGGCTAATGTGAGCATAGATAATTTTTGTCAATACAGTATAGGCAGGGGAATTGGCTCCTGTATGACTACTTATTAATTATATGAATCGCTCACAGGCCTTAATACATTTTTCCGAATTTACGAACTGTACAAGGACATCTTCGACTACAATAATACTTGTAGACTGCAACTGACTACACCCGGAGCTGGACAATTAAGGCAGCGCTAAGTACCAGAAGAGGGCAAGGCCCCAACACACGTCAATTCTACACAATGAGAACCATAAGAAATAAAATAATAAAATAAAGTGTGCAAAAAACTGGAATCTAATGGCAGGCAATGACAAACTTCAGAGGATGAGGAAGATAACCTGAAACTTTGATTAGCAAAGTAGACTAGAAGATTATCAAGAAAGTGTTCAGAGCTTTAGAAAGGTAAGAAGCCATTTATATCCAAAGCATTTGTCTTTTGTACAAACCGCTATTTCCACCGTCCTGTATGTAGGAGTCTTGTAGGTAAAAAAGTCAACTGTGTTTACACTTTTCACCTTCAAAATTAAGTAGTTGAAGCTTAGCTTGGACAAACTGAAACTGAAATAAAACTATTTATCTACCAATATATAGCTATTTGATATTTTGAGCAATTATCAGTATTTGATAGAAATGTCGTTTTTTAACCCTTTAGTACTAGTACCTACCTCACACATAAGTTAACATTAGTTAGGCTACATGTAGTGTTATTCCTATGAAAAATGATGGTTAATTGAGGCACTAAAGGGTTAATAAAACTTGCGGTACTATAATTTGAAGGTGTAAAGGTATGGTAGAAAATTAACAATGCCCGTCTACATCAAGGATGATAAGTAGAAAAGATGTTACGTTACTAGTCCTACTAGTGCCTAAAATGATCTTGACTAGGAAGAAAAGCAAAACACATACACGCACAGCTCAACACTCATTATTAAACATGGGTTAGCATATCTTCATTCTTAGCCCTAGGGCATCTTGCATATGTACTTAGAAAACACACTTTTTCGACATGAAGTATTCAGCAACAACTCGGGGACGCACAAACGAACAAAACATCATTGAAACAACAAACACAACTAGCACTAAAAACATAACAAGCACTACTAAATAAGCAAAAATATAAAAATTCCTGGCATGCGATTGTGCAAGAAAATTTAGAGAATATCTGGTGAGCTTTTTTTTCAAGTGCCTACATTGAAAATGCGCATGGTTTTTTTTACCAACTGACGAAAACCTCTTGTAAATGCAACTAAAAAGCTTATATAAGATATTCTCTAATTCATCATATATGATGATTCATGAACAAATTTTCCTCACATTGCAATAGCAGTGCGACGAAGACAGGAAAAAAAGCATGAATATAAACAGGAAGTACTATGCCAAACAATAGTACAGTCTACAAAATAGCTTATCAGAACGAAATATGGTATCAAGCACAGTAACTAAGTTCAAATGAAATGCATTGCATTGTAAATATGCAAGTGAAAAAATTTTTCGTGAAGCTAATTTAAGGAGGAAGGTAAATCGTGCAGCTATACTTACGTGGTAGCTAGTAGTACACCAAGAAAGATATACCTACCTGCCTGTCGTTAACATTCCTACCAACAGTAGACAAGTACTTCAAATTCTTCAGACCATGCAAGTTGGTCACCGCATGAAATGCTGAGTTGCTAACAACGTTAAAAAAACAATGTGCTGTAAAGTAGTAGCTAGCAATAAACAGCAGTTCAACTATCTACACATCAACAGTGAACTCACCTGAAAGTGGCCCAAAGAGCCTTGCACAAACTGGGCAACTCGGGAACTAGAACCCGAACATGTTACTTAGCACACCTCACTGACTACAGGAGGTGAGTCTTGTGCTAACTGAAATTGTGCATCTTGAGGAAATATTGACCAATGAACATACCACCTAGCCCGCCATACAAGGCTTAGATATCTGTTGTTGTTTGAAACCAACTTTACAGCTACAACTATTAGCTAAATAACCTAACAGTAGCTGAGTAGCCCATAAATCTGGGCTAATCGCCGTAACACTAAATATATAACTAAAAATATTTTTCCAAAAAGCACTAAAGGCCTAACACACATCATCAGTTGGCAGTTGTGTCCAGTACCAGCGATGTAACCATTAAATGCAGGCTAACCAATCTTGTGAACCAGTAAATGCAAGCTGACGAATTTAGTATTAGCTAGGAACTCAAAATAGTAGTGGCCCTGGAACTAACTGCTTCGCTCAATAACTAATAGGCATCAACACAAGCTGCAAGGTACACATCACAGCCTCGGTAATGTAATGGTTGTGTTCAATATCTACCTGGTTTGTCGTTCAGAAAATATGAGCCTAGAAGTGCAGTCCCAGATGAGATAATCATAAATATCTGCCCAAGGACGTA
This sequence comes from Parhyale hawaiensis, assembly GCA_001587735.2. Classification (NCBI taxonomy): domain Eukaryota; kingdom Metazoa; phylum Arthropoda; class Malacostraca; order Amphipoda; family Hyalidae; genus Parhyale; species Parhyale hawaiensis. Next base: position 951,838 of record LQNS02004412.1, on the reverse strand, counting down.
GCACTGGCAGTGCATAACTCAAGAAATATTGACCAACACCTGCTGCCCAGCATAGGTTATTCTAGATTTTGTTCAATACCAGCTTTGTAGATCGAAAATGCAGGCAGAAGAGCCGAAATACCAACTGAGACCTAAGGTAACAACCTATAGCACCAGCCCTTGAGTGTATGGGCCGGCACCAGCTGCCTAGCGGACCTCACCGGCCTCAGATGGTGACGGCTGCGCTCAATCACCAGCTGGCAGAAGCGAGGATTGTTGGAACCGGGAAAATGGACGCCTTTGAGTTCCCGAAACTTGAGTGCAGCGTGGGAATTGGGAGAAAATTTCGTGACATTTCTACCACGAGGAAGTATGAGGCGACAGGGAGGGGAACGAAAGTACCTTGGACCATCAATGATGAATGAGAAAAGATAGGTGGATGATGAAGCGCAATTAAACAAAAACTGTCATGAACAAAGTACAACAGAAAGTGATAGCATGAAGAGAATCCTCTGCATGGTTATGAAAAATTTCTAGTTTTGTTAATGTAAAGTTTAAGCTGTGATAGTATAATACCATGACCACAATCCAGTTTTCATTCTTTTTCATCAACGCAATTTTAGTCTCCATAACTGCAACGTCAATTCTTAGCGTACACGCAAATTGAGGAATTAAACAAGCCAAGGAAATGTAAAGAGTAGCTACAAACAGAGACAAAACTGATAAAGATCAGTATAGCTAGTATTTATAGATGAGAAACCGCTACAGTTCATAACTCAAAATTCGCAAAAGACACAGAAAGAAAACAAGAAGCAACTCAACACACACGATAATAACCCAAGCATTACCTAAGTACCTACGGTGGATGTATTAGTGAACAATAACATACCTACTTCATATCAGAGGCAACCACATTCAAAAAAATGTTGAACCAGGAAGTGAGAAGCAGAAACCAACAAAATTTAGGTCCGAGAAACAAAGAGAGAGAGAGAGAGATAGAAAAAAAAGGAAACGAACCTAAAATTCCAAATTTTATGTTTATTTTTTAGCACATTTACATTGTGGCATATATATGATACATGGTAGCATATGGTATATATGTATTAATACCACCTAAGCATGACATCACAAGCAGCAAAGACCATAGCTATTTAAAAATATTGGTAAGTGAAAGCATAGAAAATAAGATTTTTGAATTACCAGTACAGTATATGGATGGCTCTCGTTACACAGAATAGAAGAATAGCTTTTAAAATATATAGATCAAAAGCAATGAATAACACAATGATGGAAAATAGATTTGGCAAAAATCAATCAAAAAAGAATGAGATGCAGTATAAGACAGCCAGAAGCAAAGACAAATTGAATGCAATGTGTTACAGTAAGTACTGATCACACAAAAATGAGACAGATGCTAAGCTACAGTCGAGACTAAGAAGAGGCACCTACAGCCCTACACACATAGGTGTATAAGAAATGCGTTGAAACGTGCTATGTCAGCACAACACAGACACATTGGTACAGACGAGTAAATGATGTAATACGTAGTCACGCATTAGGAATAATAAGATGACGTTAGATGGTTATGCTTTTCATAACTATTGAATAAGACAGATGCCAAAGATAGGATTACACAGAAAAATCCCACGCACAGAAAGTTGAAACGTTCTACACAGGTAATAACTGCGCCTAATTTCCCAGTCAGAAATTCGCGGAGTTGAACTAGCTACTGAGAAAATTGAATGAAGCAGACTGAATGATGTACCTAGCTAGGTAGGAAGATTAAACATTCACTGGCACTGGTTCCGTAAAGGTACAACTCCCCATAGCCTAGGATGGGGGTGAAGCTAACCCTATGACCTATAAGCCTATAGTACACCCTAGCCTCCACTGGTGTGCCCCTGTGGAGCACAAAACCCCATAATATTCTCGAAATAGGTACATGCACTTGAATTTAGACTCCCTAACCTGGGAATGACGCGCCTAACTAAGGCCTTGGCAATATAGCAGAAGGGACTATTACAGTATTGAACTAAAATATCTATATATTATCACCAGTACAGTCCCGGTGTAACCCCCGCACCCACACTATGGTGTGACCCCAACAGTGATGCTCGTTGGAGACGTCGACAGCGAACACTGTAGACGGACGCCCATGGAACATATATATACCTCGGCAAGGAACTTCAGTAATAGGTAGAAAAATGTAGGTACATGTGTTGAGTTACGTGTTCATCAAAAGCAGAGAAACATGTCAGTGTTAGTAGTTACATAATTACACAGTGCTAGAGCGTCCGCCATAGATAGACACTGTAGCTAAAGCAGCATCCAATTACGTAAATGTGTATGATACAACAATGTTGACTGAAAAGTTCATAGGCTCGCTAACATAGCTACCCACTTTTAATGGACTGATGTATGGTGATGCGCATGTCTAGAAATTTTAACATCATTTACAGAATTTTACCTGTAGAATTAAACAGGAGGATGTTATTATCCAGCCTCTGATGATGACTATAAAATTATTTTTTTTTACAAATCACATGAACTAGCAGTGCATTTCACATGTAAATTAGCTGCGCCTGGTACAAACTGTTACAATAGAATTTGTCAGCATACTTTTTAAGCAGAGACTGCTGAGTTTGGAAATTGCCATTACAATTTCTTAGGACCACCATGACCCACATGAGTCAAGATGACTATCTTCTTAGCTTCAGCTGATTTCGGCAACTCATCATTTTGGAAAAAACAATTGAAAACCCGCTCAACAACGCTACACCTGCGAGACACTTCAGAGTTAATAAAGATATGACATTTACGTAAGCAGAAGTGTAAATGGTCTATGAACTATTCAGTATTCAGCCAGGTGACATGCTCAACAATATTTTCAGTCCACATTCATACTATGATACCAAGTGCAGAAGCAGTGACGGCGCCAGGAAATTTTCACTGAGGGAAGCAAAAGTGGGGCTGGAGAAATTGCGGAGGGGCTTCAGTTACGACGGGGATACATGTATGTTGGTTATTATACGTAAGCAGTATTGGGGTGACGCTGAAAGAGGACTCGGCTCATTACTGGGAAAGAATTAGGCACCGCCAAGCAGTAGAAGCAGTGGAGACGAGTGGAACAAGGGGGAAGTGTTCAGTGGTTAGTGACATGGCGATAGTGTGTAGAGCTGATCAAATACTAATCACGTGACCACCTATCAGACGAACAACGCATAGCCTAATGTCACAACGAATCTCGCTTCAGCTTAAGCCAAATCGCGAAGCGTGATATTAGTAGTAGTAGTCTTATAACTTTACTAGCGCAATTGGACGTGATACCAAACAATGTTTTGCTTCTCTGAGAAACGACCACGTGATTGGTAGGAACAATTCATCAATAGTATGCATACCTGATGGAACTATCTGAGCAACAAAGTCATACTATCGGAGACCAACAACAGTAACCCACACAAACTGTAGGATCGCCGCGCACTGCACACCGGGGGAGACAGGAAGAGCAGTGGAAAGATCATGAGTAGGAGGGAGAAAATCCAGGGTTTATAAATTATGTATAGGACTATAGAGTTGAAGTCAGACATATCTGGGGACCAGGAGTCGGACATATCTGGGGACCAGGAGTCGGACATATCTGGGGACCCGGAGTCGGACATATCTGGGGACCAGGAGTCGGACATATCTGGGGACCAGGAGTCGGACATATCTGGGGACCAGGAGTCGGACATATCTGGGGACCAGGAGTCGGACATATCTGGGGACCAGGAGTTGGACATATCTGGGGACCAGGAGTTGGACATATCCGGGGACCAGGAGTCGGACATATCTGGGGACCAGGAGTTGGACATATCTGGGGACCAGGAGTCGGACATATCTGGGGACCAGGAGTCAGACATATCTGGGGACCAGGAGTCGGACATATCTGGGGACCCGGAGTCGGACATAATTATCTGGGGACCCGGAGTCGGACATATCTGGGGACCCGGAGTCGGACATATCTGGGGACCCGGAGTCGGACATATCTGGGGACCAGGAGTCAGACATATCTGGGGACCAGGAGTCAGACATATCTGGGGACCAGGACTCGGACATATCTGGGGACCAGGAGTTGGAGTCAGACTTGACCCATCCAGCTTCACAACCGTGTTTATAAATTCCGTACAACAAGACATGAAATAGCACCTTGTTTGCAGAACTGCATAACACCTGAAGAGAAATAGCTACAGCAACTCGCCCAACGCCACACATTACGCCAGAGCCACACTATGCATTTGTAGGCACAACCTGCTGCACAGCTTGCACGCCGTTCATGCTACCGTATTTTGTGTCGGAACGACGTGCGATTTGTGCATCTCTGCATCAGGTTGTGCATGCAAATACATAGCGTGGCCTCGGTAGTAGAAAGATGTTACCTACATGTACAAACACACAGACACAAACAAGAAGGATAACAGCGCAGGTTCAGATAGTTTATGAAAAAAATGCAAGACGAACAAAAATGAGAATCAGCTTAAGAGGATAACTGCGCATGGGAAAGGCAAATGGGGGAAAGAAAAGAAAGACCAGCGAAACAATAATCAGTAGGAGAGTGAATAGATCTCAGTTGGATAGGTTTAACACTAGCAGATCATTGCGCTCCCTGCCCCCTAGTACTACAGTTGGCAACGGAGTTGCACCGGTGCAGAGTCGGAATCTAAAAGGCTAAAGGTTTTCAAGTCAAAGGAGTCAGAGTCGGACTTCCGCTAGCCCCAGGAGTCGCAATGGAAAAAAATTAGTACTTTTCTCTTGTAAACAGTTTAATTTGTCAGGGAGTTGCAAGTTTTTGGTTGCGCGCAATCGAAATCGGACATAAACTGGCTGCTCCCCAAGAGGCTGACCCGCAACCTTGCGACTGCACAGCTCAGGTAGTGTGACGCCAGCGCGGCAGTTCTGCACATAATTTGGCATACACATGCTGTCATGGTTGTACGACACCAGCAAGGCCAGTGTGTATAGCTAAAGTAGCCTATGTACACAAGTGACCATACTCACAACGGAAGCCCCACGGCCGGTCTGGGCGTGATTGAGGCTGCCCGAGCTACCCATCATCGCCGTACCGCCGCCATCTGCGACGGAACACAAAAGTATTATTGTTACAATACAGATATGAGGGTAGTTACTGCACGTCTCAGTTACCAGTTGATTGCTTTATCTACTTTCTAATTTTCTAAAACAGGGCTAAATTAGACGATACTGTATGTCGCCTTCCGCGTCTTAGACGTAAAGTGAGGTCGCAGAAGAGAAAGGGCGCATGAAGTAGAATATTGATCAAATCCATGTACAGCACGTGGGTTCGGATCAACAGGCCATGGGTGAAGCAAATCGGGGAGGAAGAAAAAGAACAGAACTAAAGCTTACCAATACAAGGATGTAAATCGAAGCAATCAAAGGAGGCAAGAAAGAAAGATGTCCTTTAGGGCTACAAGACAGAGAGACGAGTGCCTAGGATGCTGTAAATAGAAATCAAAATCGTAACTAGAAAATGTTTCATAGCTTTGCTGTACGCTAATGGTCAGAAATTTATTAAGGTCCAAAGCCGAGACTTTAAAGGGATACCGGATCGAAGCCTGCTGCCAACAGTTACGCTAGCCAGGCAGCCAAACTAATTTAGAGCCACTTGGACCTCGTCCAAAGCCAAGGAGCTGATCGATAACGTTATCAGATACAGTATTTATATGTGATTATCGGATATTAGTTGATTCCGCATCCCATAAGAATCCCATAGTTGCACTCTGAATTTCCGATAGAGATGTAGTTAATATGAGATTGGTTTCCGATGTTTTATTCATTATGTGCTCTTTGATTCCAAATATTCATCCATCTATGCAATCAGCAAATCATGAGGGAATAAGTGAGAGCAAAACTCACTAATGTTAAATCAACATGCTGCTCTTCATTGCTTCATTCGTAACATCCTCCTCTAGACTAAACGAGACTATAGAGAACATCTAGTCACGAAACTTACCTTTGGTAGCATCAAGAATATCCTTGTCAGCAGGGCACTGCACCACCAGGTAGTTGGAGGCGTTCACCACCTCACCTTCCTTCGTGGGGGCCAGTAAGTCGAGCTCAGCTGTGTTGTTGAGCCACGAGGGATGTTGCAGCAGAAGGGAAATGTCCAGCTCCTGTACTTCCTTCACGGTGGCCACTGACATAAGGCCGCTGTTGACCTTATTGATGCAAAAGGCGGCTATGTTGTCCTGCTCCTTGTGTATGATACGGACGGGCTCGAGGGCCGGCAGTGAAGCAGGGGTGGTGGCAGCTTCCGTCTCCGAGTGGTCAGCGGCCATGCCTCCACCGGCCTCTGAGCCATCATCTGTAGCTCCACCACCGCCACCGCCGTCCCCAGAATCGCTTAGGGCATCCTCGGAAGCGGCGTAGGAATGCATTTGCTGGGGCTCAGGCACGGGTCGCTTCCGGGCGAAGATGTACCTGACGAACACCTCGATGATTTCGTCC
>LQNS02004412.1:925326-945282 GCA_001587735.2 Parhyale hawaiensis | reverse complement strand
AGGGCATCCTCGGAAGCGGCGTAGGAATGCATTTGCTGGGGCTCAGGCACGGGTCGCTTCCGGGCGAAGATGTACCTGACGAACACCTCGATGATTTCGTCCTGCCTGACGAGGTAGTGCCAGAGCCTCATGACGCAAGACACGCCCCGCTGGCCCCGTGCGAACGGGGTGTTGTGCGTCTCCCGAAGTGCCCTGTATTTGCTTATGGCAGGGGCACCAGGCTGGACGCTCTGCGCAAAGCAGCCCGGAATGTACTCGGGAGGTGGACCCTGAAGCTCCTCCAGCTCAGCAGTCAGTTCAATTAGCCAAGTGTTGAGTGTGTACAGTACGCTGTGCAGCAGCGGCGACGCAACTGCTAATTCATGCATGTCGATCTGTGGCACAGCAAGGAACTCCTTCACGATAGCCTGAGCGCGCTTCACGCATGCCAGGCGCAGCAGACACCACGAGTACGAATGATGGTCGCTATGCTCCTTATTCTCAGCCAGCACTTTAGGTTCTTTGAAAACGTCCTCCTCTTCTTCCTCGTCATCACACAGTTCCTCGTCGTCACTGCCACACGAATCGTAATCAATCGTTTCAAAGTCGGCAGGAAGAATTGGCTTTGCCATCAAGTACGCCACTATTGAAGTTCGTGGGCTGACAAACTGCTCACGGTAGGAGAGTTTGGTCTCGCCATCTTGGGTCTGAGAACGCGCCTCTTGGAACCCAAGCTGGCCCATGATTTTCATGTTGAATTTGAGACGTGTTTTCTGAAGGCTAGATAGCGTGGAGGTGAGTAGATGTTCTCCTCCTGCAACAGACGAAGTAGGGCTGCTGATGTCACCACCACCCTGTAAGACGCTCACAGGGATGGCAGCACTCACTTTAACGGGCCGCTTGGCACCTCCGCCAAACAGCAAAGCCCACTCTTTGTTAGAGAAAGAGCGGGAGACGAGTCGGTACAGAATTGCGGCGTCACACGTCACCAAACCATAGGCGAGCAGGCACAGGTACGCGCCCACCAGGGCTTCGCAGAGCAGCAAGCTCAACTTCGGCGTCTCTTCGTCTTTTTCGCGAGTAACCAGAGACAGGAGGGAAGTCACGCCCGGCCACTTGCTGGGCAGAGACGTCACTTGCAGAGACTCATCATTCGCGCCGCTCTCGCTGGCCCGGGACAGTGGGGGAGCGCGGCCGCTCTCCGAGTCACACAGAGCTTGATGGACAGAGGATGAGAGAGCGATGGCCAAGTCCCGAAGGATGACAACTTTGCCGAGTAGTTGTGGTGTGCCAACTTGCCGCCCCACCCCATGCACGCTAACCACCGTCGCTAGCAAATCTTCTCCGAGACTCTGCAGCTGCTTCACGGGATCAGCCACGACAGTCTTGTTGCTGGCGACAGCGGCAGACAGGAGGGGCAGGGTGGTAGGGCACGGTAACGGTGACAGCAGCATATTGCGGCCAGCAGCGTCTTGCTGCAGCTCCTGCAGCAGCAGGAGGAGCTCGAGGCGCACCAGCGTCAGACCGCCGCCGCTGCAGCCATGCAGGGAGCAGTACCCAAGCAGCGTGTGCAGCAGCTGTTGGTTAGCAGCGAGCCATTTCTTCCTGCGGGCAGCCCTGGTGACTTTGTTCTCGAATTGTTGCTTCTCGCGCTGGAGAATTTCATGCAAGCTGCTGGACGGCGCTGCCGCGTCAGCAGCATCACCTTGAGAGGAGCTGGAAAGAGATGGGTCAGGAGGTGCGGGGATGACGGTGCTCCCCACCAGGATGTCGCTGTCAGGAAGGGTGGGTGTGTAGCCGCAAAGCTCTTTCAGGGCGGCTACCTCGCGCTCCAGCCACAGATGCAGCTCATACCGCAGCTGCCCACCCGACTCCTCCCCTTTGGAGTCACTGACGTTGCTGTCACAACTTCCCAACATCCCCAGTTCGCTCATCATGATCTTGAGGCAGGATATGAACTTCAACTGCTGCGCCATCACGTCGAGTGTCTTCCGAGCGGCGGAACTTCCAGCCACGCTGTCTCCACCCTCACTGCTTTTGGAAGTTCGGGGAGGCACAGCTTTGGCCAACTGGTGCATATCTCCAACTTCGTTCTTCTTTTCGTCTTCTTCCTCTTCTCCGTCTTCATCGACATCCATTGAGAAATCCAGCTGGAGTTCATCACCACCACCTCCCATCCCCATGCTGCTGCTTCCCCAGTCAAAGGCGGATGCCGTTTCCAACCCACTTCCAGACCCACCATCCAGGGTTCCCGTGTGGATCATACCCAGACTTGGTCGATCCTTAGTTGGGGATCCCCCGCCGCAAATGCTGCCACCTCCGCTGGTTCTATCTCCGTCAGTGTCACCACGAACGACGTTCTCAGGCAGTTTTGATAGCACCTCGAGGGCCACCATGGGGCAGCCTGCCTGGAGGTGCGCATAGGCAGTTGTGAAGTAGAGGCAGCGCTCCAGAGGCGTCATGCTGCTCTCGTACGCGCTCTTCTTGTCGAGGTTGTCGGCGCCAGCAGCTAGACGGCTGGCCATCATCGCACCACCATCCCTTACAAAAAATGAAGCAACCGTTTGTAACCTTTCCCAATAAAAGTAGGCTGTCCATTAGTATCATGTATATAATACGTAACTACGAGTACTTGATCAAATATTACTGTTGCTATTATTATGGTCATCTAAAGAATTTCACCGCTTCTGTCAGACCCAATAAACTTATTCAGCAGTGAATCCAAAGACAAAGGCCTTGACATTATTACGGACAGTACTTTGGTACACCCCATAAATAGGAAAATGACAGTCCGCAATCAGCATACATCAAGTAGATACTTATACAGGAGTACCTATGCCGCAGTTTGAAAGGAAAACTAATGCATATACTTTTCGAATTATGCAGCTATTAAGAAAGTAGCAAGAGTAGGTAATACTGTCAGATTGAAAACAATATACTTCAATATAAACCGAAAGCTATGTAAGGAATGATTAAAAAACCTACAAAGTCAATGCATGGAAATTATTTCATTATGCTCATACACCCGAAGTGATAGCACTCGCTGCCGAATCGTCCTGCCTACTTACTTGGCGGTGTTGGCGATGCACTGTCGGATGAGCAGCGGGTGCGTGCGCAGGTATATATAGAAGTTGAAGACGGTGGGGTCGGCAGTAGTAACGTTGCTGCCAAGACGTGCAGTCGCAGTGGCTTTGGCAACATCATAATTAGGATGCTGTGTGGCTAGAACAGGATCAGTGTTTAGCAAAGTTTCGAGCGAGGAGCTATATTCCCTCATGAGCCAGTAAGCCATGGACCGTAAGAAGGGATCAGGGTGTTGCCGGGACACCTGTTCATTGGTGCCATCTTCGTCCCGCCCGAGGACGCGGGTGTAGAGCATCTTCTTGAGGGCAGGAGGCGTGGCCTCTAGTTCGCCCTCATACAGTCGGATGATCACCATGGCCAGTTGCTCGTCGTGCAGTTGAGTCACCACAACCTCGATGGCGTCCTTTAGAGCACCAGCCAGCAGGAAGAACGCGGCGGCGTGCTCGAACCGCTGCTTGCCCATCAGCGCAAAGGCATTCTTCAAGGCAGCCTTCCTCCAGCGCTCTTGGGTGAAGTCGCTGGCAAAGAATTCGGTCATGCGCTTGTCATCGATGGACCTGAAGAGTCCCCACACCAGGGACTTCTTCTTCATGGCGAGGTAGTAGATGGCAGCATCCAGGGGATCTTTGCGAAGCTGGAAAGCGCTCTTGGCCACCATCAGGATGAGCTTAGAGAGAACGGTGTTGTTTCGCACCCACCAGCCAACGCCGAGCTCGCGGAGTTCGCTCCAACGGGGGTTCCCTTGGCGACACGACGGCACAAACTGGAGCAGCTCTTCCTGGCTCTCGGAGTGGAAGGCCCATGAAATGTTGTGACACGCAATACCCGAGCGCTGCAGTACTGACCGCTGCCCTAGAGGCAGGCAACGAAGCAGGTAAGTGTGGTGGCGCAAGGCAAGTAGGAACCGCAAGCCACAATCATCCAAAGCATCCATGGAGGGTTCATCTGTAGTTGAGCGAGAGTAAGTCTCTTTAGCCATGGCTTCTTTGGCTTTGCTAATGTCAAACTTGTCAGCGAAATCAACATTGCAGGATGCAACAGTGTCAGACAGAGCAAGTAAATGCATTTGGTCCAGTGACGACAGTCCAGGCAACTGAGTGTGGGTCAGTAGTGCCGCAAGTTGCTGGGTCTGGCGAGGGCCGAAGTAGGTGAGGCCGCGGTTCTCGTGTGACATGGAAGTGCGACGCTGAGGGCGGTCGGCTTCATCATCGTAGAGCCTAAGATCATCATCATCTATTGCAGGTACAGAGCTCCCAAAGAGTTCGGCGTAAGTGTCCTCCTGATTCTCCTGCTGTGGGGCTGCAGNGCGGTTTTCGTGTGACATGGAAGTGCGACGCTGAGGGCGGTCGGCTTCATCATCGTAGAGCCTAAGATCATCATCATCTATTGCAGGTACAGAGCTCCCAAAGAGTTCGGCGTAAGTGTCCTCCTGATTCTCCTGCTGCGGGGCTGCAGTACTCTCTTTATCCGCTTCCAGAAGCTGCCACAAGGGCATTGGAGGAATGGCTTTTACTTCAACCAGGTTGCTTATCTCCTCGGGTCTTAGGGTTAGAGAGGAGCGTCCTTCCCTGCTGCCACTGCTGTAAGGGGCGTTCACAGACAGGGTGCGGGAGCGCGACCACGACGCCTTGGCTTCACTGGGCACGACCGACCCAAGTCCGCCGGCACCACCACTGCCGGCGCCACTCAGCTGCGTCAGGTACCGCAGCAAGTGCGCCAGAATGGCCTTCACGCGCCTGATTTTGCCGCTGTTCAGAAGTTCGTGCAGCTGGCGAGGATGGTAGAGCGGCAGCACGCTGAACATGACCTGACTTGCTTCCATGACGCCCACTGTAAAGGGCTCAGCGCTGATGAACTGCAAGTCTCCAGCACGCTTAGAGTCATCGAAGAGAGGGGCGCAAGAAGGGTGTAAATTGGCCGGCACCGAGGCTTTTGGTGACAACAAACTAAGGAGGTCATTAGCACTGACGCTGCTAGGGTCAGTCCACTGGGTGTAGCAATGCATTTCGTTGTCCATGCCCACAATGAGCAAGCCCTCCCTCGCCCAACCCGCACTCATGGGCAGAGGCGCCAAGTTATCAGCCGTTTGTAGGTGCACGCGACTCAGTTCCATATACTTCTGCCTGGCGGGAAGCGTGATCTGGTGGACAGAAAGAGACTTTTTCAAAGTCGGGGCTCGAGCAATTGTAGCTCGACCCGTCCCAGAGCCAGCCGCACCCGTCGTCTCAGCCTTGGCGTTTGTAGCAGATGCAATTTCCTCACTGACATCGCTTAGGACAATTACTTTGCTTCCTATGGCCACAGTCAACAGGAACGATCCGTCTTCTTTGGACACCCAGTCAACACGGACGGGCTGCCTCTGCTTGACACGAACGCCCCGTTTACTGAACTTCTGCGATCGCAAAGAGTGCAGCGTGCTTTTCGACGGCACATGCAGCATGCTCGATACGGAACGTAGGGCATCCGTTGTGGGACCCTCCTGGGGCAGCAATGATGTAGTAGCGCCTAGAGTCACATGGCTTTTATTGCCTTGAGCGCGTGGCGACCCAGCAGACGCCAAGGGTTTGGTTTGGGTACCGGCGATATTCTCAGAGGATAGCACAGTTGCAAGGTTGGTGGTGGTGTTGCGACAGTTGGCCACAATGTCAACGTGCGCCTGGTCCAACAGCCGCTCCTCGAGCTGCCAAGCATCGGTAGCCACTATGTCCTCAACGGTGACGGGCTCACACATGACCCACTCGGCGCCGCCTGTGCTCTCGCACTCATACACGGCGACCTTGCACAGGAACTGAGAGGACGAGTCGCAAGAGGGAACGGGAGAGACGACCGAGTCGCGTTCGCGAGGCAGATACGCTACGGCCAAGCGCCCACTGTAGGCGCAGCTCACGTACAAAGGTACGCCAGGCACGTCTATGCTACTGTCACCCGTGCTGTTCACCATGGTCCACTCCTGCCACTCGACACCCGAGCTCTGACCATTGCCAGATGCAGAACACTTCCAGAACCGGAGCTTGTTATCGGAGCAGGCAGTGGCCAGAAGATAGGGCGCGTGGCAAGCGGGGTAGATACAAGCGGAGCTGGAATGGCCAGCTGCTGGAGCGGCATGCACAACGGTTACTCCTGATGGGAGAGGAAGAATCTGACTGCAAACTTTCGTAGTGTTGCTCAAGACAGGGGAAGGTTCCAGATGATGATGTTGATGCTGCGTCGGTTCCAACGATTGCCCAGCGGTCTTGGAAGGGGCAAACACGTCATCAATGTCTTCTGCGTCATCTGGAGTGGCATCACGAATTCCATGAGAGGAGAGTACCAGGCGCCACATCTGCACCTTCACACCGGTGGGCGTCTCCTGGAGTCGTGTGACGTAGAACGGCTCTTCTACCATCGAGGGATGAGTGGCGCTGGCTTCTTTGGTTTTCTTATTGGAGTCTTTGCCCAAGACGAGGCTCTCCTGATAGACGTGGAGCAGCAGCGTGCCTTTGTCATCCGTGGTCTCGGTGTCTTCCAGAGGTGACAGCTGTAGTACACAGCCTGGACGCGCTGTCGACTGTTCCGACACTATAGTGAACACCTCACCCAAGTTCTGGAAAAATAGACACAAATCATAGAGCACTTCTCCAAAGTTTTGAAGCATCTTACACCATATGAAATTATGAATAGCGATCACTGCTAAAACCATTCATGGATTTACACAAGAAAATCAACATTTCATTGAACCCAAGCCTACTGAATTCCAATAAATATGACTGGAAAAAGTACGTAGGGAGCAGTTCAAGTCAGCCGCTAAGAAAAGTTCTTAGAAATTATTTGACCAGAGTTGAAGGCTTTTACAATAAGATCAAGTCCTCCAAGTTATTGTGATAAGCTGAAGGCAGAGACTCGCCTCCACGCTGGAAAAAGAATCCCATTAGACATATACCAAAGGAGGTCACGGCTGTAGTCGATCACAGACTGCCGGAGCTATGTCAGTATAGCTATGTTAATATACCGAAGNGCAGAGACTCGCCTCCACGCTGGAAAAAGAATCCCATTAGACATATACCAAAGGAGGTCACGGCTGTAGTCGATCACAGACTGCCGGAGCTATGTCAGTATAGCTATGTTAATATACCGAAGGCTCATATGAAAACAGCGCCCGTAGCACTGCCGAGCGCCAAAGACCATTCTCCCTCGTTCACGAATAGAACGTCCGGTCTTGCGACAGAGAACGAGGTGCAAGCTCTTACCACTGAGCCATCGGAGGTACCTATACAGTGGCCGCAAAAAATGTAGCTGAACAGTGTTAGCGAAATAGAAAAAAAACCATGCTTAAATACGGGTAGATTTCAATTGAGTCTTCGACTTTAATGAAAATTAGGAGCAGTGTCTGTCGCCGTGCTGTAGCTAATTAATCAACCTCTTGATACAGGCTGTGAGGGAGTTCAACAAACTAATTTCTGGGATTCTGCAACGGTCAGCGCCGGACCTAGGGCAGTACTCGGCGGAAACACACTCCTCCTAATTTTCAAATTTTTATTTTAATGGAGCTACTTCAGTCTTCGTAGCTTTTCAACTTCTTGAGTTACAAAATAGGAGGCCTTACGTTTGGAATTAGCTACCCTATGTTAGGGTTAGGCTAACCCACTGGCTAAGGGCTGATCCTGCAACTAACTCCTATCTCACGTAGAGGAAGTCCCGATGAAACAAGTTAACGGATCATAAAGGGAACAAATTTCTAAACCACAAGTAAATAAAACTGAGCTCTAGCTAAATTTCAGAATCCAGTGAAAACGCAATCGCGTACTGACCGCAATTACAAGTAAATGTATCGACACTAACGAGGGGCATCTACGACTATGGGCACCATGTAAGTCGCACATCACAAACAGAGGAAGTAGCTAGTACAGCTGACACTGACCGTGTGTCCAGCATGATCCCTGAGGGAGCTGTCGTCAGTGCTGATACTCAGCATGCTGTCCTCCATGACCCTGCGGCTCCTGCGCTCCGCCATGCTCATCTCGGCTAGCAGGGCGCGGCCGTCGAGCACGGCCTGGTACACGCGCAGCTTCTCGCCGTCACTGGCAACAAAACAGGCAGAGGGCGAGTTGCAGACGCTGCCCAGACTGGAGCTGGGGAGCAGCGTGGGCACCCAAGCGGCCCTGGAGAAGGCCGTGGGCTGGGGAGAGTTGAGCCGAGCTAGCTCAGTGAGGCCACCGCTGCGGCCCAGGGGCCCCACGCTGTCCACGCGCCACACCAGCAGCTCGCTGCACCAGGGGCCACCAGCGCTGTCCTGCAGGATGCAGCAAACGAATAGTTTGGGGCAGACGTACTTTTCAGAGTCAGCGCACCTTGATGCATTTTCTTTGCACTACAAGTTTGGACCTGCTCTAATTGGGGTACCTACCCACATTAATGAAAGTATTGTTTTTCTTGCGATACTCAATGAATGATAACCCCAAACGGAAGCAGTAGCACAAATACCATCAACATTATACAGTGGTTTCGCCTCTCATTACAAACACATAAAAGCAAGCAAAAGTAACGTGTTGTACCTACGTTCAGAAAGGATGCGTCAAGGACCTTACTTGCACACAAATGGTGGGAGTTTCACCAGAGGGTTTCGGCTCCTGCTGGACGTTGTGGTGGGAAGTGGTGAGTAGCAAAGGCAGCTCAGGATGGCACTTGACTGCATTCAACTGGAACCTGTGCCCACACACACGGCGCTGGTGCAGGATGTTGAGAACCTGCGTGAACTTGGAGTCCCCTTCGACCGTCAGATGCCAGAGATTAAGGGAGCCGTTGGCGTGCTTGGTGGTCATACATACGACAGGCAGGTGTGAGTTCTCACCATCCTTGGAAGCAAGCGCAAGGGAGAGGCTGCCCGATGATTTTCCGCTGGGGAGTTTGATGCCGGCCTTATAGTTCCGACACTCCAGCTCATGCGCGGCCTCCAGTTTCAGAAGCTGTTGCACAAATGACACAGAGGGAGCAGAGTAGAGGGCCAGGTGGGGTGACATGGTCATGGCGTCGCCCAAGGGCAGAGCGTTCGGGATCCGAGCACAAAATGATACCTGGGTCTGCCGGAAGGAGCCATGGTAGTCATCCAGGAAATCAAGTATCCACAAAAGCAAGGAACCATCGACTGGGTGCACTGAGAAGAGCATATCAGAGCTCTGCATCCAGTTGCGCAGCAGCTGCTCGATGCGGCGGTCCAGAGCGTCACCAAGAGCTGTAAAGTGTGTTGATTTAGAATAGCTCTAGTTAGTTACCGGTACATAACACCGTCAACCAAGATTATTTTGTCTGCATAGGGTAATTTCGTCCAGACCCTTTAAATAAAATGGACAGATGCGTAAATCAGCACAGAAGTAGCAGCTAGCAGCTCTACCTAGTATCTACTAGGTACTGATATAGTAAATAACGCCCAGGTACTATCGACTACTCTACAATTCAAGATATCTAACTGGCGTAAGTTACATCTGACGGGCAAAGTAACTCTGGTTTACGGAATGCAACTCGCTGCCAACCAAATAATGCACATATTTGAAGCCGAATTGACTTTGAATAGGGCCTTGTAAGCCTACATGTAGTCGGATCACAACACTTATTGAGGTGAGTGCCAAATGGTGAAGAAAACGGCAAGCCGATCAAATTTAGGTATACACAGCACAACCATTGAGATGCTCGATCTATATGTGGACAAATCGACCAACCTGAGGTAGAGGTGGTAACGTCGGTTGCAATACTTGTGGAGGACGTAGCAGCACTAAGGGGATGGTGGTGTGAAGGGTGAGCAGGAGGAGGTGGACGTGCAGGAGGTCCACCTCCTGCAGGTTCCTCATCATCGAAGCTGCGGCCCTTGACACCACCGTGAGAAGAGGCCGTCCGCCCAGCCTTGGAAGTAAGAAGCTGCTCACTTTGATCCGAATGTCGATCTGCATCAAGAGCGTGGGTGGGAATGTCTTTCTCGAGGGCCTTCTTGCTGACCTCAAGCAAAAGGTTTTCAGTCTCTTGAGTGAAGTACATCTCTTTGTTATTGAGCCAGTGAAGCACGAAATTGTGTTCCCCCTCTTCTGCAGCAGAACCAGGGATGGAGGAAGATGCCAAGCTCGGCACTAGAGGAATGTCAGTGGCAGCGTTGATGGAAGCAGCGAGGTGAAAGTGGAAGCCAGGAGTGACACCATTGGCATGAAATCCATAGGCAGGAAAGTCATGCACGGAGTAGGACGATGGCATCGTGGGAATAGGTTCGCCTCCTGAGACGGAAGGATTGGGCGTCTGCCCAGCACCGCTCTTGACACTGCTGCTCGAGTAGTCGAAAGGGAGGCGACTCTGCCGACGTTGCCCAAAGCAAGCTTTGATGTGCTTGAGCCGCGAAATGAACTTGTGCTTGTGGCGGTGGGTTCGGAAACGCGGATTCTGCGCAGCGATTGGGTCCAGTTGATTCATAGCCATAAGCCCATCGTCCGGCAGGATAGTTTCTACCCACACTCGACATATGTTATCTCTACAGGAGGAGACAATCATGTTACTTACACTGCCCTTGGGCATGTACTTGCTGGTGTTACGCCACGTGAAGCCTGTCACGGCGGCAGGATGTGGCAGGTACACAAAGCTGTAGCTCACACCTTTGGCTGCGGGTGGGGACGATGTGCTGCCTGTGGTGCCCTCATTGACAGCTTGGTTCATGAGATGAGAGTTGTCGTACCTACAACACATTTATACTGTTATTCTTTTCTGAGAAATAATTTAATTCTAACGTGTACGTGAATGGACAATTATTATCATTAGCTAGTAGACTATAGTCAGATGGGGTAAGACACGACCGCGCCCTCACAGGCATGCAAAAAGCGCTGGATAAAATTTGAAGGCAGAATCTGTTACAGCATTTATTTCTAGTCATCTCAGTGCTTTTTCAAACCTGTACTGCAAATAATGGATTTTTTTTTTTTGGGGGGGGGGGGAAGAGCGTGGTAGTTTCTTGCTCCACGATGGCCGCGGTCGTGTCTTACCCCATCTGACTATATCATAGTTACATATATATAGTAATTTAAGCCTTGCTATTGAGTCGCTAGTGACATACAATAAGTAGCTATTGGAATGGACAGCTTATGTAGGTAGCTACCGCTAGAAGGATAAGTTCACTCTAACTGACAAGGGCAAATTCTCCCTGTTGGGAGATGGGAAGCACTACATCATTTTTTTTTCTTTTCGCAGACAACATATATCATAATAAATTAAGTTCCTAAGCTCCGGTTGCAACTACACGTAATTTGTATATGCGCTATATAGCTACTTGGGTACTACTCTACAGTAGCTACCAGAGTTTGATGAGACGATCATTGGCGCCGCAGGTAGCAAACAAGCAGCCGTCAGGAGAGAAGGAGAGCAGCTGGGTCGGCTGTGAGGTGGTCATGCGCCATATGCAGTCCCAGCAGCCCACATCCTGGTCCTCATCCACGCCCTCAAGGTCGCTGGACTCCACACCCAAGTCAAACATAACAGGCATTGCTGTAATTAAACAGGTTATTAGGTCACATTCGTAAGCTTCAGCCTCTGTAGCTAGTGATATGGTCAATCAAAAAAAAGAAAAGAGAACAGAAATGTGGTTCTTATTATTATTAATATATTAATATTCAGGCGTGGGCCTACGGACAGGTAATGAAACCCAGCTGAAGCATTCGGCAATATAGGGAAGACCAAATCTCTACCAAGGAAAATCCATCAAGAAGTCATCAACAGCTTACTTAAACACATGCATATCCACACAGCGGACAGCTGATCCGTGCAATGAATTCCAGACCAAAGCGGACCAGGGCAGTGCATAAAATGGGGGAGAGGAAGACAAACATGTGCTACCTCGGTGGGGCGGACACTGATGAGAACGGTAGAACCTATCCTAAATGACAGAGGTAGGCCTACCGTCCCTTCATAATTACACTTTACCCTGTAAGTTATAAGAAATATGAATATAATCCAACCTAATTACGATGGTTAGTTTGATTATATTGCGGTAAGCTCTTTGAATATGTCTAATTTTTAAATACAGACAAAGGCTCTGATACTGCTAAGCCTTAGCAGCTACTCAGAGCATGGACCTGGAGCACAGGTCCATGCTGTGAGAAGACAGTAACTCGGACAACAAAAGGATGAAGAAAAACAACAAAACTCGATAGCAGAAATAAGAAGAAGAGAAAAAAAAAAGAGTAGCTACGTATAGAAGCCAGGCCTCCTCAAAGTCTAAGGCAACGCGTGATTGATTATAAATGCAATACTTTTCCTATCGCTCGAAAATATTTCCACAATATTAAACTAAAATTTTAGAACTATTGTGGGAAGCTTTCAGTAGGAGTGCATCAGTTACAAGGATTGTTACTTGTAAAACTGCTATAATGCTTCAAAACAGCCTTCAGGTATCAGGGTTGTGGAGCAAGAGTTGGAGACATTTGAAGGCCAAGTAGTTGAAGTCGGTCCATCTGACGCCACAAACCTATCAGAAACTCGTGTGAATGAATTAAATTAAAAAATCAACTCCCTAAGTCACTAATATATACGGCAAAGCTTGAAGCATGCTCACATGGATCACCTTGATAGGCTATAGATCTTAGTCATGATGCCGGTTAGCCCCAAAAAATGCCTGAGCCTACTTTGTCCTTGCGACATCAAACATACCGTAATTTCAACCCCACTTTGTTCTAGTTCAGTGAGTCATAACTTGAAATTACTTTACGATAATAAAAAATATTTAGCTGCTCGAAGCAAATCAAACAGTTCAGTAACTGGTTTCTGACGTCAGCTAATGATCAAAGATCCTATGATCTTGTAACTGTAATACACACTGGAATAAGCTTAATGTGAATTATGATTAAAAGAGGTAAATTAAATGTGCATTGAAAAAGCAACAAATTTTTGATTGGCTAAAGCTAATTTGTCCTGTAAAAGAGAGATACAAATGAGCCATGGTAGTATTAGTTCCTATATTCTCCAGCGCCACTGGCAGTAAGTCGCAGGCGGCTCAGAGCACCGCCCGGCGCATGGCCCCCAATGTATAGGTAGCTATATAAGGGAAGTGGGGTAGGCCAATTGCTAGGAGTCCAGACCTCGATGGCCCTGAAGAAGTTCACCGGCTCCGCAGGTCTCCGCCAGAGATCAAGTGCGCTTGAAACGCCAGTTACGGTCCTCAGCTGGTCAACAGCTGGACAGAAGGTTGTTAGATGCTTGGCGGTGTCCGGCGCTCCCATGCATCGGTGACCTAGAACTAACGTCTCACACCCAATGCTGCACTAGTAGGACATGAGGCCAGTATGATGTCCAGACCTGAGCTGTGAGAGAGCAACACGGTCGAGACGGGAGAGTCGGAGCTCCCCCGGACCTCGGGGTGGGAGGGCAGCATTGTGTTTGGAGAAAGAGGGGGGGGGGGCGACTGTAATGCACATTCCGAAAAACTATAGGAATGTGGTTTGTAGCCGTGTGGGAAAACTATGAAGACTCATAGAGTCTTCAAAAAAAGGCTGCAGGAGTCACAGAGATCTGCATCGGAGTTACCCATGGTCGATGAAGATTTGAGCAAGGAGAGTCGGGTACAGCAGCCGTCGCAAAGAACTGGGTTCCTTCATCACCATGTGCAGGCGCAGAGGGAGCACTCTTGTTTCCGTGTGGAGAGGGAGAGGTGACGCTTTTGCGCAGCTGGTGGCAATCCGCAGGGCCGTGTTTTGCACTGGTTGAAGAGTATTGTGGTGGGTATCAGTTAGGTTGGATGTCTAAGCAGGAAAGAGTATTCCAAGATACGTCTGACAAATTGTTAGTACAGTGCTGTAATTGACTCCTTACATTGACCAAAGAAAGTGGCTTGTCATCGCACGCAACGCGTTAAGGCGCGATATCTCCCGGGCGGAGATCTCGGTAACATGGTCACTGAAAGTAGAGGCTCGATATAAGGTCACTCCCAAGATCTTAGGTGAGTGCACAATCGCTAGCTATGGGCTTATAGTTCAATTATGTATTAGGTATTATAAGAAGATTAAGCCTCCCTAAATAAGTACAAAGCTCTTCTAAGAGAGGAAAAGGAAGGGACATATAGTATGTCGATAGAAAAACAGGGAACCCACGCACGAAGGTGTTCCCACACAGGATCAACGCGCATGGGAACAGCAAGTCGGGAAAGAAGAGGAAGAACAGACAACAGTAAGGTCAGTAGGAGTATGAAAGTGGAAGGAAGCAAAGTGGGCACGAAAGACAGACGTCCGGAAGGCCTAACTAAGGGCTAAGGTAACCTACACAAACCTCCTGGGGGCGCTACTCCCCATTACATAGGATGGGCGAACATAACTATCATAGTTCAATGTAACGCGTGACTGGAATCTATATTCCTGGTTGGAGGGTGTAGCCTAACGAGTGTAAGGAAGGATTTGTTCACTGGCACCTCCATCTGGTTTAGAGTCAGCCATTGCTCCAGATCATTTAGAAAAGGTTGGAGCAGTTCAATGGCCCCGTCCAGTGTGGGGGATATGGAGATAACTGCGAAATCGTTTGCATATGATGCAATGCAGACATGCGGGGAGGTGGGAGTTGGAAGGTCATGCATGAAAAAGTTAAAAAGTGAAGGGGATAGAACAGAACCCAGAGCGAACCTGTTTCTTACCGGGGGGATTGAGGATCTTATACCGTACCTCTACAAGCCACGTAAGCATAATAACAGGCTAAGAAATTAGCTAGCCATTTGATGTAATTAGGATGAATTTGAGTAGTTAGTAGCTTAGCTGTAAGCACGTGACGTGACACCGTGTCGAACGCCTTGCTAACATCAACAGCTGCTACAAGAGTGGGGAGCGGGGGTTTAGCCTTGTTCTTCCTCTCCTGCACCCTCGGACTGAGAATGGTGAGTAAGGAAGTGGTAGGTTGCTTGGGTCTGAAACCATGTTAGCAGTCAGCTAGAGGGAGATCGCGCACGACTCTATTTAGGACCAGACGCTCCAGGATCCTAGACGTGCAGCACAACAGTGAGATAGGGCGCTAGAATGCAGGTTCAGCAGGGCTTCCGTTGCCATGGGATGGGAAAGATTTGTCCCTACTTTCCAAATATTGGGAAAGGTGTTGTTCGGGAAAGACCAGTTGAAAACTGCAGTTAGAAAATGGATGCCGAGAAGACCCAGATTCTCCAGCATGGGCAACAATACATACTCCGTCGGCCTCTCGGCACTGGACTTCCTCGAACTCCGAAAGGCTTTTATCCTTGTAGACAAACTGCGGGTACTCAGCAATCAGATGCTCATACAGTAGTATGAAAGAGGAGTAAAAGACTTGTGTGAATACCCAGATCAAATATTTCCTTTACGAACGACGGGATCCCAACACCAGATTCTGATCAAGCCTCACGCGATCCAATAAAATTTAGTTTTATGTATACATATGTTTCTAATCGATGAAAATAAAGGGCATCCAGAAGAAATATTATTTTATATTAATTAAATATATGTAGTTACATATGTAATTAGAAACAAAATATAATTAAGATACATTAAAATCGAGGAGACCTTTAGCACGACATTGGAGGAATGATTGTTACGCACCTGTTTCTTCAGGGTTCTGCATTCCTCCCTTGGCCACCCACATTTGCAGATTATCTCCTGCTGTGAGTAACCGGGTGCCCTCCAAGTTCCAAGACACATTGTTAATGAAGCCATCAGCCTCTACGGCTCCAGTCTGCACCCAGGCGTAGTCTAACCGCTGCAAAATGTAGAAGACCACTAAGCTATAGCTCTAAATGTCATAAAATAAAAGAAAATGGTAATCAATGGTACTTTGTAGCTCTATTTTATACAACAATATATACAGTACAAGTAAAAGTCTTCAGGGGTGTTACAATCACAATCCATTGACGCTACTGCAATCTGAAGAATGCTAACTGGAACAAGCAGTGCCCTCGGCATAAGCAGTTCCATATTGTTATTAGTTACCTAGGTTATTTGAGTTGCAATTGCAATTTAGCTAATTTCTTAGTGGTGGGTGACACTTGTATTGCACACATAGGGTTGCCACTCAGAAGTTGTAGTTGCAACATGACTTTGGAGACAGTTTACCGAAACAAAGTTTAGAAAACTTATGCAGCAAACAGGCGGCTGTATTGACAAGAAAATACTGAAGTGAATATCTATACTTATATAGACTACCTACCTATCCACGTTGGGTACAGTACCTACCTACCCATAGCTGAGCATTTCAGTACCTATTGATAATTATTGTAGCTAATAGCTAACAGATGCTAATTGAAGCACCCGTAGCCACTGACTTGGTGTTTCAAGAAAGGAAGAGCAAGATCCAAATTGTACGTAGCTAGCTACCTACGGTACCATATATGAACAAAAACATGGAATTCATGCTCAGGAAAGTAAGGAAACTTGAGTAGGCAGCTAATAAAAACGGCCTCCATTAGCAATTGAGTCCCTCCTATTTTTGTTCAGTTAGTTTTGGCAACAGCTTAGCTAGGCAATATTTGTAAATCAGCACCACCCCATTTTCTTCACAAAAGGAAGCCTGGGGTATGTATGCACGCCATCCATCCAAATGAAGATGGGATGTTTACCAAAGCTAGGTACCCACTGAACTCTATTACGCCTATAATGCAAGCAGAAAGGCACAGCTAGATAGCTACAGTATTTCCATAAAACAGCAGCATGAATGGATGACATCAAACTAATCCAGCCCTGTAGCCTTTACAGAGCCCATTCCATACTAGATCAATCATAGTTACAAGGTGGAGGGTTGTGGTACAAGGAGTCCCACTGGTACAAGAATAACAGTGTGGACCTAACCTTCAACTTTTCAAAGGAGTTGGAATACAACAACGCTCGGAACTCACGTTGGACGAGGGCACTGAACCTTCAATCTTATGATTCAGCTAGGTAGCTACCTTGGAAGGAACACATACGGTAGCTACCTACCATGTGATGCTTTCATGGTAACTTAGTCAAGATTAGGTACTTGCTACGATTATCAAGAGTTTAATGACAAGGCACACAGGCCAAAATGGGCTAATAATAATAATAATAATAATAATAATAATAATAATAATGCAGCATTGTGAAAAGGAAACGACACAGTATCTCCAGAAAGTAGCTATTTGCATAGGTTAATTGATCAGTGCACATGAATCGTCATGCAGAAAAAGAAGAGGAAGCATGTAGCTAGCTACTAGAGCACCAAAAGAAGAAAGTACCTATTGAGATTGGTAGGAAGTAAAATGATCACAAAAGATGGAAATCTTTATGGCTCTTCTAAGGCTAACAGGTTTCATAATAGCTATGGCACATTTTGCAAAGATCTCGGCGAGAAGTTTGTCACCCTCATATAAGTGGTTAGACTAAGCTATCTTACTGAATCCACCCGAAAAACAACGTAGGTATTGAAGAAAGCAATTAACTAGCTAGCTACATGCTAGGCTTACATGTTTGGAGACTGATGAAGCAATGGGTGATGGCTCAAAAATGCAAACCCTTTTTCCATATGCAGCAGCTATCTTGCCTGTGTCCGTGGAGCAGTCAACACACGAGATCTGAACATTGTCATGGCAGACTCCAGGGATGACCTGCACTCGTTCAAAATTTGGTGCCAGGACAACCACATTGCAACCTGCAGCATAAGCCTGGAACAAAAAATAATTATGGAACTCTTTCTTTCATACCATTACATGAAGGTATCTACCTATATTACTTTTGATACCTACCATATAGCTAATGGCAGCATTATTTCTACAAAAGAGGAATATTAGCTAGCTATATAATTCAATAAAAGCAAGGGTCAAGTTTATGACTAACAACAGAATTAGTAGATAGGTACGGTAACTAAGCAAAGCCTACAATATTCAAATTTTCTTATGATAGGTAGTCTACCTATAGGACACCATGTTAAGTAGCTACCTAAATAAACAGCTAGGTAGGTAGTGCTATACACAGTAGCTAACTAAAACTATTAGCTAGTGGTGTCATTACTAGCTAAATAAAAATATATCTACTACTGAAACAGAAGTTCCAGTATGATATAGCTACCGGTAGATGCAAGAGTGCCTGGTAGGCACCATAGGCTAGGTAGGTAGCTGCTGTATTTATATACCTACCTACCTGGCCAGTTTCTCGTTTATTTAGCTGAAAATAAGTAAAGAAAATACCATAAAATGTTGCTCTTTAGGATGGAATTATCAGAATTTGAATTTTCCTTCATTTGTGCCATATGGGTAGGTGCAGTGCTCAACTCCACCCGCCCATATGATAACAGTAAAAATTTACCGAATAGGCCTACCCATTATACTGATAGCAAACTTTTAGCATGCAAACAATAAAACTAAATAATTACCGTAAATGGCACGCCTTCAACACGTCCCACGGCAAATGTCCTGTCACCAATATTGCAGGCGCCAGTCAGTACTTGATGACAATGCATTGTTGAGAAGCTGCACACCTGAACAAAACCTCAACAGCAGGCTCAGCAACAGGTGCTGCAACTGTAAATGTCTTTTCCAATAGTAACTATAGTTCTGAAAAACTCACATCTCTGAAAAATAGTTGAAGTTCCATTGAATATTTTTACAGTAGCGAGCGGGAGGCAGAGTTCTCTGTCATTAGCACCAGATATACCAGCGGCGCAGCAGTCATGGCTAAACGTTTTAGACGCTCGCTTTATGACCCGACAAGACTGCATAGCAGGGAAGGGTTCGTCCGGAACCCGGAGTACTGTATTACTCTCTTGTCTAAGCTTATCTATCTGCTGCTTCAAATGGATCCGCAAGAGAGCTTGTCTCTTCTCTGCTTGATCTACAAACAAACGTAACAGGAATTAACCAGCTATTAACTTTCTGCAGGGTATGGTGCAATACACAGCAGATCTCCCTTGTAGGGTTGAAGCCCTTGCTAGAAGCAAAGGTCTGCATATAGTGCAAGTGTGTTTAATCGACAGATATTTCATTAGATTCGCCTTCTAAGTCTGAACCACTCTTTGACGTGGACCACGGACATAGTTTGCAGGGGCGAACTTCTTAATGTGAACATTTTGCCAGAATTTGCGTTTTTACCTGATAATGCCAGCTTTCCAAAAATCTGTATAATAGTGTTGTATAGGCACTTCATGATTAAAATTGAAATTCATCTCATATTTATATATCTGCCCCATGCAGTATAACCAATACCACAGCAGATGGGAATCATAAGGGCACTTCCAGAAATATTTTGAGGCATAATCCTCCCAGCCTGAGTTTTAACTTTTGAAATAGGCTACTGTATGAACACCTTTGCATCCCAGGTCAATTTGAAATTAATGAACCTTGTCAGTGCCGTCTTGTGCCTTTACTAAATACTGTCCACCTTTTCAATTTTGTATAATAGAGACGTATTGGTTCTGATACCATATAAAAAATTCTGAAATTCATACCTATGTCCGCATAGCTGCTTCCGCATAGCTAACAGTCACCACAGCATATAGAAATCATAGAGGCACCTGTAAATTAATCTAAAATCTCAGTATAGACTCTCTGTAGTTAAGTTCGAAGATACTGCCAATAAGCTGCCCACTTGCGTTAGTACCATAAAATTGGGTGACTTTGGACAATATGAAGGGTTTTTTTCACTGCCACTTCTTCATTATTTGTGCTGGAGTGAAAGTTAGTAGTTTTATTTGTAGGCCTATGGGGTGCCTATACGTTAGCAATGAAAAAAAAAATCCACACCTGAAAAGTTTAGAGATATTAGTGGTTAAAAAGTGTCCGAAGCCACCCAAGGGGTCGGGGTGGCCTCGGACATGGGTGGTTTGACTTCGGACACCCATCCCATTGCTGTAGGTTATGGGTTCCTTGGCCTACCTCAGGCTCCCTGTGCCACTCCCGGACACGGCAGGGTGGCTTTGGACTAAAATCTGGCCTTTTAAAAA
>LQNS02004412.1:869579-884675 GCA_001587735.2 Parhyale hawaiensis | reverse complement strand
TTCTAGCTTACTGTTTTCCTCTGACGAAGCAGTTTTCTCTTCATAGGTCAAAATTTGAGCACCTCAAATGAAACAGATATTTGAGGTGGGAAGACGGTATCAACGGTATCCTTGCTACGGAGCGAACAAATTGTATATAAGCTGGTATTTTGTTTAAGTTTGTTGAAGTATTTTACTCAAGATGTTACTTCTGCCAGTCTATATAGAAGACCTAAGGATGACAGCACGATAAAGGATCAATGAAGAAAAGAAGAAAATTAAGAAGCAAATAAGAGAAGAGGAGATTCCGCACCAGCCTAGAGGCATTAGGCAAACGTATAGGTCATTGCGTGAATTCTTCACGCACGGGTCCACTAGTGTCTAATATTGCCCAATTTTCTACAGGCCTTTAGCTTGTCATGCAGTTCATGCGTAACATTGCCCACTTTTTGTTTACAGGTGTGGGGTCTGTCTGTGCACAACCTGATGTACAACCTCCCCGGCGAACACTCGCGCACTTCGCTGTTCAAGAATCTGAGCCAGGGCGTGGCTCAGCTGTACCTCGACTCGCAGAACAGGCTCTTCTCCTGCGGGGGTGACGGCTCCATCAAGCTGAGAACATTCCCTGAGCGAGACTTGAACCTGAACCTGCTGTAATTGTGGACTCGAGTGACGTTATACTAATGGATTCGAAAGATGAACCGGTTGCAGTGGTATGGGCTCTTTTTGAAATCGTTCTTAGGGATTATGAGAATCTGCTTTATTTATGGACTCGTGTGTAAGTATATGGCTACATGGATTCCCTGCTACGATCCAGATCTAAGAGTATGACGGGGCGCACCTCACGATTTTGAGTAATCGGGCCGGCCTCTACGACTAGAAATTTTGTTTGTCGTAACGCTATGCCACGTTGCACATAGGCATGTCCCGAGGTGAATTGTCCTACGGTAAGAGCTACCGTATGTTCATAGTCCTCTTACAGCAAAGGATTTTCACCAGATACACTAGTCGTGGAACGTATTTTTGTAAGTAGTCGGCGATGGCCATACTCCTGCCAAAGCAGAAGACTTCTCCAAGCGAACTCAGCTACAGTCAGCTGCAGTAGTATCGCTGTTCTAAAAAAATCCCCTGATATTCTCATGTGTGACTCGGATTTCCCAGCTTGCTTTGCTTTCACACTTAGATACTTCTGTCGCAGTAGTCGGGTTGCGGCAGTCATATTTCCGCAGGTACCTACTCTACTATAAGACTGAGCTCCTGCAAGTCTTGTTTTATTAAAGGAAGTACTCAGCTGAAGTGTCTGACGTTGCGACTCTTATTATAGGTGTCGGCGAAATACCTTCCAGTTCTTTTCGTGTAGCTATTTCAGCGCTAGTTATATTTCACCTGGCATTAATATCAACATATCTTTTAACTTAACGCGATGGCATTTTACGTATGTGAGTTTACAGAAGACTACACCTTGGGTTTCCAATCAAGGACACACCTTGTGAACAACATGCTTATAAAGTTCCACTGCACCTGGCAGGGTTCGTTCGTTACATTTCTTTTCCTTAAGGATGCATTTGGACAGAAGCCCTTGTAGCAAAATAACACAGGCTGGTGTGGATAGGGCTATTTCCTATGCATCAGTTACTCGTATCATAATAAGGTTAATTTTATCCTGGGTGTCGCTACTGCAAATTTTAGTGCCCAAAGCCAATAATGTTTTAGATGCTGGATCGTCACCAAGTGTTGTAGCGGTGCGCGTTGTGTTTTTCTGTGCATGCTTTAACTTTCCGTTAGCGATGTGTTACGATACACCCGTAAAGGAACGCAGTGTCTCGTACGCTAAATAGCTACGTGTCAATTTTTATAAGTATGCTCCGTTTTGCTTTTATTGAGTCATCTTGACGTGCGCGCGTCTGCTTAGTGCTTACCCTAATTTCGAGATAGGTACCTGCTAATATATTCTATTTTTCACTTCCCTCGTTCTGCTCGACATACTACCAGTTCCTTCTTTATTGCTTTTCTTGGATCGTTCCGAAGGTTGTGGGAAGCGAGGCGTACGCTTCAAATGCAGCTAATATTAATAATGATATATTACGAACCAAATTGCATAGTTGAATCATTTATTAACGAGTTTTCGTCTGCATATTTTGCTCACTGCTCTCGCTGTATCTTTAGCTAATCTCCATTTTTAGTTACCTATTGGCAAACTGCGCCATAGTTACATGTTAGTCATAAGTCCACTGCACGTTCATAATAACTTCATATGCCATCTCCAATTTTATTTTTGGAAAAATGTCATTTTTTTAACTGAACTTTCGTCTTCAGCAGTCATTCCATTTTTATATAACGTATAATGCAAATGATCTGATCTGTTGTACGTGCGTACCTATGAATTATATATATTTTGATGTGTATATTGTCTGTGTTACTGTTTCTTGAAAGTTTATTTTGTTTTAGTGCAGCTTTATTATATAAATATTACAGATCTTAGCGCCGGGTTAGAAGTCTGTGCTCTGACTGCAGCTGCACTGGGGACCTTGTGGTGCCAAAATCCTGCTCGCTTTGCCGTGCTCCAAGACGAAATGCTCTTCTTGGTGCGCTCCTGCATTTGGTATTGCACGTCAAGGGACAAGAAAGAGTCCTGGTGCTGGGACAACACTTTTCCCCGTGTGCTTCACGTATTATTTTAAATTATATTGCAGGTTTTGTATCAATTGTCCATGATTTGGCCAGTGTAGAAAGGATCAAGGCCGAACCATCTTGCACGGGCTGGTGGATCCCTGGCTTTGTGCTATTGAGCTGTGTGCACTTTTTTCTGTTGAGTTAGTATTTCAATCGAATTTTCACGCCGTATCAAGTGCAGAGGCTAGCAGCGATGCTTTGTATTAGGTAGTGTCAACGTTTTATTTTTCAGCAGTGAATAATTTGTTGGAAATTCACTGGTCCCCCAGTTCTATTGCTGGTTACTTTTTGTGCCTGCTTTAATTGTAGTATTTTTACGATTGCTGCTCCACGTTCGTGCTGTGTTACTGTAAATCTACAGTGTCATTACTGATGACTTGCAATGCTTGCTGTTTTACAGTAATTTTTTTTCCCCGTTCAGAGAGACCGTAATTTTTTCTAATAATTTCTTTGTTCACAGTTTCATAAGGACTAGCTGCCTCTGCATCTTGTAGGCTTATAGTTTCCAGAGACGACTTGTTAGTTAACCAGAATTTTTTTCTTTTCAGTGCCACCCACACGTACTGCCATTACTATCATTCCAGTTTAGTTCTCCCAAATGTAATAACCTGGGTTTAGGATTCCATGGCATCTGCTGCTTCATATAGTTTCGCCATTATTAATCTAGTCGGGCGTATAGTTTGATTTTTGTTATGCAGAATTATTTTATTAGGGGACTCTAGGAACAACCATTCCCAAAATGTCACATCGTGTGCTCTCAACCATGCTAAGTAGCTTTAGCACCTACTCGACTTCACAAAGTTAACTGCATACTTAACTTATTTTACCGACCTTATCGGTTCAGTGAATGACTGTTAGGCAGCTTGACCTATAATAATAATAGTAGTTAGAGTCAACTCTTTGACGAAATCGTTTAAAGTTCTCAAAGTGTTTCAATTTGGTATAAATTATGTCGGAACACTAGACGACAGCTGCCGGTGTACAGGCTCTGTATAAAAGTTTTGCACCCCATAATAGCTCGTCTCGCACCCTCACAGGGTACAAGCACTCCGGTTGGGAACCGCGGCTCTAGAACTATTGACGTAGAGGTTTCATGTTCTAGGAGTTGTAGTGTTTCATCATACGCAACTTGGAAAGTATTGTGTGATTGCCCTCTTGTTTTATGATAATATTGGACCAGTTGTACTAGTAGTAGGAACAAGAATACGGTACCTCACCTGTTGGAAAAATAAATTATTATTTAGAGTGCAGTTTCGCTGAGACGAAGCAAAAGTAATGTCGTATGGGCAACAGTATAGGGCTCTACACGCCCCGCTGGCAATGTCTGTTTGGGTTCTTTGCTTCTTGAACCCTAGCCGTTGAGGTTGTGTACTGGTGCAGGCTGTCTTCCCGCAAGGACTTGATTTTGTTTTTACTGCGATTTCAAGCAGTTTATTGGCCAGTTTTAATGTACAGTATGTGTATTTGTGGGACAAATGTATCGGTTACTTTTTATGTATATATTTGTGACACGCGTCGCGGTTGCTGTTCTAGACCTGCTGACAGTCGTTATTCTGCTTTTCTTCTTTTTCCCAACTCGCTGTGCCATACGCGTTGGTTCCACCAGTGTATGTCCGAGTTATTCAGTTTCCATGCTAATAATTACACCTTGAGAATACGCTCCTCCGCTTCAATAATTTGTTTCATATTCTCAACATTCTACGTTGAAATAAATCGTAGTTAATATCTATTATGGATTATTATTTTATAACTTTATTTTGTCGGCATCTGTACTTACTGCGCGGAGTCTTGCACTCAGGATACTGCGTCTTTATATTGTAATGGGTGTTATTTAAATTTCAGCAGCGCGTTCGAAACACTTCCCGTATGTATCATACCGTTAAATACTCTGGCCATTTATATGAAACTAGTGGCCCGTGCCGTTATTATAAATGACGGCAAAAATATTAACACTTCACCAAAACCCCCGCCGTCTTTTGGGCTTCCTCATTTTTCCCCTATCTAATACTGAAGAAAAAGATTGCACGGTACCCAACGGTACTCTCGCATTCAGCTGCTCCCTATCGGAGGGGGAGGGCTGAAGGCCCGTTGAAAGTAAAGTTGAGTAACTACTGTAGTTTTTCGATCCAGTTGGTCACGAAAACAAGCATACATTTCCTTAATTTTATTACTTAACACGCCAGTAAGCCAACACACTATAATAATAATTATTACTTAACCCTCTGTCTGGCTAGAGACCATATAGGGTTGATTGTATAGTGCTATTCCTATGAGTTTATCAGTCGGGGTTGTGGAGGCTTGAATATGCAAATGGGGTGGCTCGACCGTGTAGTTTTAATAATAATGGTAAATAATAATACTTGTGCGAGTGCCCACGTATTGGCGTGTTATGTCGATGTATTAATTGTTTGATTAATGTTTAGAGAATAATGCTTTGTATATATTTGATTTGTTATCCTTTTATAGCGGTTTAATATATTTTTGTTTGTTATTCCCATATTGTTCCTCTGAACGTAAAATAAGTAGAAGAAAGACATGTGCTTTAATGACTACGAGAAGTAGAAAGTTCTGTTGTACTTTTACTTGTCGGTACAGTTTTACGAGGAGAGACCGGAAAGTTCATGGATCGATCAATACCTCAACCTGTGCATCCCTTCTCTCGTGGTGTATCATATCTGCGATGTTTCAATTAATGGTGTGCTTTCGACAGTCACAAAAATTTTATTCACGTCTCACGTTTCATTAGCCATATTATTTTTGCTTTGCACGAGTCCGCCGCAATCGTGCCTAAGATGACCGGGTCCATATTACCCTTTACAATGAAGACAAATATCATTTTAATCTCTTGCTTCAATCTGCGTTATGGCATGCTAGACCTCCATTGTAAAGCATCTTCGACGTACTTGAAATTATTTAGTATCTTCTCGTTAACGATCTATGAACTTTTCAGTTCCCCATCATACAATTCTCATATCTCATCTGTTAGTAAATATTTAGAGTTTACATCTGGCGTTAGTCAGCTAAGAGATGTTGGTTCAGACGATGAGATAGCATTGTCTTCTTGTGGAGTACATTTATGTCGTTTTATTTGTGACTTATTCGGTAGCGCTAGCTATATAATTACACGTCGTCAGTTCAGTGGTGCTTATTTTTTTATAGCTACCTTATGAGTTTGTGCTTTAGCTGTAGAGCGATTGAGACAGAAGGATGGTGAGCCGCAGTGTCATAGGCTTCCTATATCATGGAACGCAACGACCCCAGGGGGCTCGTGTACGTTACCTTGGTCATTACCTACGCCTTCGGGACGTCTTTCTTTCGTGCCCACACTGCTTTTTCCACGTTCGTACACTTTCTTGCTCATGCTTTATACTGATCTTCCACTTCTTTCCCGACTCACTGTGCCCATGCGCGTTGATATTCTGTGGGATAACTTTCCTGCATGGGTTCCCCATTTCTATCGTCATACTATAGGCCTAAGTCCCTTGTTTCTCCCTCTGTTAGAGCGTCGTTGTTGTGGAAACGTAGGCTTAAACTATTCAATATAATAACTAGAGCACTCTGAGAGCGTATACCTCCGCCAAGCGAGGCAACGGTAGCAAAAAATTTAAATTAACTCTGAAACCATAATTTTCTTTGTATAAACTTCAAAATCGAATCATTTGTCCTTTTTGATAGTAATAACAGCTTGTTCAATTTTTTTTTTTTTTTCAAGATCCGTTCATAACTTTTTGAGTTATACTGCTTACTTTTCTGATATAAGCGACTGAAACAATCAAATATATATTTTTTTGCCCAGGCTACAGGGCCGCATCTTCCCATGCATGTTTTTAGTACCCATTGGGCCTTTTTAGCTCAAATGGACCCAGGTCAGTGCTTCATCCTTCTTACCGGAAGATGAGCTAAGGGCCTATAGCCGCCAATCTAAAAATAGGCTTGGAAGGTCGGGATCAGAAGAAACAAAGAGTGACGCCCACCTCAGCATCAAGTGAACATGGTGCGAAGAATTACCGTTGGTAGAAAAAAAAAATGAAATAATATTAAAGTTCTCCTTACAACTATTTTATAATACAAAATGAGACAGATTCCGCGCCCTAGCAGCGCATGAGCTTGTGGTTAAACACAGGAATAGTTCGGCGCGATATAGGCAGTGTGCCACTGAAGCGATAGTAAAAATTTCTACTACTAACTACTACTACTACTGGCAGCACAAGAAATACAAGGAGGGGTCTACGTACCTTTATTTCTCTAACACAAGCGAAGATGTTCAGCCCGCATAACTACCGCGATTACAAGAACTACAGCTACAGAGAACTATTCAATCGAATCACTAAAGGCGGGTTCGCTTGGAGTGTTTTGACGCCGTCGGAACTAGTCACTCGTCCGATTGTTTTGTTGAATCCTTGTAAACAACCAAGACGTAAACAGCGGTTGTCAATTCCTGGCCGCTCTAAATCTAAAGAGATGCTGAAAACTTACACTAGTGATGCAACTTCAGTAGTAGCATTTTCCTACGATGAAAACACTCCTATGTAACCATAGAGATACATCTGTGTAAAGGAATTTCATACCTTCCATCTCGTTTGGAAACTTTATATGAATATTATTCAATTGTTGATACTAGCTAATAATAGACAAGCAGTTATGCTTGCAGGAATACTACAAAATTTTCAGGCAGCGAGCTGAGAGAACGGTGAACACGTTCCACTTGAATGCCCTGTGAAGACGTCAGAAAATGAACTCCTATTCCTCATATATAGGTTGTGTCCATAGTGCTAGAGGCACAGCGTTCTGAGGTTTTCATTCTTAACTAGTGCACTCTGCGAGCGCGTACCTCCACCAAGCAAGGCACGGTAACAAAAAATTCAAATTGGTTCTGCAACCGTAATTTTTCTCGTATCAACACTAACATCTAATCATTTGTGCCTTTTACCAATATTAAGAGGTTCTGTAATTTTCTTGAAGATCCGTTTATAACTTTTTGAGTTATGCTGCTAACGTTCTGATAAACATTGTCAAACACACAAACGGACAAACCGATCATTACCAAAATTTAATCAAATATTTCTTTTAACATATCTAATAATTCCTGTAAATTTCACAAGGATTTATTAAGAATTTTCTAATTTATTGTGCTAACTGCTGTCAAGCATAAAACCAAACACAGCGACAAACCAACAAACAGATCAACACAAAATTTGGTCATTTACTCTGCGTAATATACATAACAACTCATGCAAATTTCATAAAAAAATTCGTTCATCACACGGTTTAGCTACAGCACTATGTTGCCGCATGCGCTGCTGCTTTGAGGAGGAAGTATGGCCCCGTGAAAACTTAGCTTCGGTTTATTATCTATCTAGTCGAAGCACTTCAGCAGAGAGAGCACAGGACACTGATACTATACGAAACCAAATTTCAGAGTGGGCGCCTCGTACAAAAGACGGCCGAGTTTAGTCTACGACAAAATCCAGTTGA
Source organism: Parhyale hawaiensis (assembly GCA_001587735.2). Lineage (NCBI taxonomy): Eukaryota > Metazoa > Arthropoda > Malacostraca > Amphipoda > Hyalidae > Parhyale > Parhyale hawaiensis. The sequence goes on along the minus strand of LQNS02004412.1, from coordinate 876,548 downwards.
AGTTATATATATATATACTATGAGCAAGACACAGTTAAGTTCCTGTTAAAGTCCATACCAAGTCCGGTAGGTGAGCCTGCAAATAAAGAAAATAATTATAGCTCTACCCATCAGTACGCATATATCTGACATTATTTCACCTACGGTATCTATTTTATTAATTCAGATCACAATGGCAATAGATCCGGCCGAAATGCCGGTCTACGGCCAGCCCCATAACACACGTGCGTCCGGTGCGCGTTCAACAGGTCAAGTGCCGAAAGATTAGAGGGAGCGCAGCACCTCACACCTACCGGTACGCGTAGCAATATCTAAGAAAATATGATCATTAAATAAAGGCAAGCATCTTTCAGTAATGCAGATTATGGAACCACTAGGAATTCCGACTGCTACGAGAAGACAGACTAAAATAAAAAAGAATATGCACCATAACAATGGCAACTAGAGCACTCTGAGAGCGCATATCTCCGCCAAGCGAGGCAACGGTAGCAAAAAATTTAAATTGGCTCTGAAACCATAATTTTCTTTGTATAAACTCCAAAATCCAATCATTTTTGTCTTTTGACAGTAATATCAGCTTGTGGAATTTTTTTGAAGATCCGTTCATTACTTTTTGAGTTATACTGCTTACAAATGTTATGACAATCATGAGTCAAACATACAATTGAACCAACTGATCTGCACCAAAATTTAATCGTTCATGTCTTTTGATTATACTAACAATCCCTGTGAATTTCATAAAGATCCATTCATTATTTTTTGAGTTATTGTGCTAACAAGTATAAAATTGAAAACAGCGACAAATGAACGAACAAACTGATCATTACCAAAATTTGGTCATTTACTCTTTGTTACATACTCAACAACTCATGTTAATTTCATAAAAATCCATTCATAACTTTTTGAGTAATGGCATTAAGAAAAATGAGGCAGACAAACAAACAAATGGATGGACATATCTTCACCAAAATTTAATCATCTGTTCCTTCTAACATACCTAACAATCCCTGTGAATTTCGTCCAAATCGGTACTGAACTTTTTGAGTTATCTTAGTGACAGACAGAGAGACAAACACGACGAAAACATAACCTCCTTGGCGGAGGTAATAAGAGAAATGATGCAGACAGACAAACGGATGGGCGGATCTTCCTCCTAATATACCTAACAAATTCCTGTAATTCACTCGTGCAATATCTGCATGTTGTTTTAAGGGGGGTGACAGTGACACTATTTTCCGTTAAAAGAGGGGCCGGTAAAGGTAAAATGAACTCGACTGTACCCCCAACAGGGAAACAGAGTTCATTCGAAAAAGAGTATAATTAGAATATGTAAGCCGTCAAGTAAACTAAGTTGGCTTATCAAGTTACTGATAAAAGTTTGGATAACTCTTCAAGTTGGGAGTGAACTCGATGTTGGAAAACTGGGCCCATTTCTGCCATTTAATCGGACATAGATAACAATGCAGTGGGCGCTGAGCTGAAACAACGCGTTCATTTTACTGTGGTGTGAACCCGTCTTTAGATGGCCAATAGCACAAGTGCTGTATTTCTCGAACGAGCTGCTATAATTTATTTTATTCTGTGAATATTCAACCAGGTTTCGCATCCGAAACGTTCACATGCGTTTCCAGCTGCATTTGGAAACTTGGACGGGAACGTAAATAACCTTTTTTTTCTTGTTAATTATCGACATTTTTCACGCAGTTTTATTAGACAAGGCATTTTTGGGCAATAAAAGCGGATCTCATTGACATCGAAAAGGGGGTTCCCGTATGTCGCACAAACAGATATTTCAGTAAAAACGTAATTTTTTCTCCAATGTAGCTTTAGTGCCCAAGAAAAGGACGTTCCATAACGTATCAGACAAGGACTTTTGCAGTTTCGCTACAATAATCAATATTTAATCAAATGACGCAGAGCTATTTTTACAAAGCCTGTTGCTAACGTCAGTCTTTTGTCGTCTGCTTTCATGTCACAGCGTTAGGGCGTAATCACACGTTATTCATATCAATGCGTTCGCTCAGCCACTTGTCCGAATATGTTACTGTGCCCTAGAAATTGCAGATAATGCACAGCTTTTGCTTCAGTTCAAATTTGAAGAGATGTCCGTTACTTGCCCAGAGACACTTGAGGGGGAAACTGATTGGACGGTTAACATTTTAATAACTTTAGTAAGCGTACACAAAGTTGTGCTGACAACGACGCCACAAAACATTCGCACGAGTGGACGCACGCCGTTCAAAAGAACGAATTTCGTCATCTACACGTCGAGTTCTCACCACGGACATCCCTTTTACGTTTGAAGAGAGATGTTCGAGTGCGCGTTGTTAAGTTTATTTATATAGCTCAAAGTTGCGAAGGGTGTTGAGTTATAATCCTCTCAAGCGTGAAGAGATGTCCCAAGTTTAACTAAAGACACTTGCTGAGCAAACGCAAGAGACGGCCAAAAATTTTACCTCTGCTATAAGGAGGATATGTTTCTGTCGGCGTTTGTCTGTTTCTTTGTTAGCCTGTGGAAAAGTTAACAGGGAAAATTATAAACGGAATTTTATGAAATTTACAAGGATTCTTAGGCATGGTCAAAGGAACAGACGATGAACTTTTGGTGAAGATCCATCGAACTGCCTGTTTGAGCGTTGGCTTTTCTTTTCTTGGCAACCGAACTCAAAATGACCAGCCGAAACGTTTGATCTACCTATTCTACTCTAACGTTTGGCCTAGCCTAACGTTTGGTCCAGCGGAGCTTATAGCCTGCCGAAACGTTAAGTCTAACCTAATGTTTGGTATGAGGAACATATGGCCTACCGGAGCGTTTAGTCTAGCCAAACGTTAATCTAGCGGAACATATGGTTCTGACAAAAAGGTTTTGCTTAACGTTTGATCTAGAAGAGCTTGTTAGCTGCCGAAACGTTTCATCTAGCATAACGTTTGGTCTAGCAAAACAGGTGGCCTGACGAAATGTGTGGTCCGGCCAAACGCTTGGTCAAGCGGTACCTGTGGCTTACCGAAACGCTGAGCTTAGCCCAATATTTGATCTAGCGACACATGTGAAATACCGAAATGCTTGGTGTAGCCCAACGTTTGATCTAACGGAACCGACGGCCTACCTGAATTTTTGCTCTAGTCCAACGTTTGGTCTAGCGGAACATATGGCCTGCCGAAACATTTATTATAGCCCAACGTTTGGTATAGCGGAACATATGGCCTGCCGAAACATTTGGTCTAACTCAATGTTTGGTCTAGCAAAACGTGACCTGCTGAAACGCTTGGTCTAGCAAAACGTGGCCTGCTGAAATGTTTTGTCTACCGGAAAATAGGGAATGTCGAAATGCTTCATCCAGCCCACCGTTTTGTCTCGTAAACCATATGGCCTGCTGAAACGCTTTGTCTAGCCCAACGCTTGGTCTAGCGGAACATCTGGCCTGGTTAAACGTTTGGTCTAACGATCTAACCCTACGTTTGATCTAGCTTAGTATATGTGCTGCCGAAACGTTTGGTTTAGCACAACGTTCGGTATAGCAAAACATATGGCCTGCCTAAACGTTTTGTCATGCCTAACGTTTGGTTTAGTTGAACATATTGACCTGAGGAAACGTTTGGTCAAGGTAAACATTTGGTCTAGCGGAACATGTGGCCCGCCGAAACGTTGAACCTAGCCCAACGTTTGGTCTAGAAGAAAATGTGGCCTGATCAAACGTTTGGCCCAGCCAAACGGTTGATCAAGCGGTACATGTGGCCTGCCGAAATGTTAATTGGGTCTAGCCAATGTTTACTCTAGCGGCACATGTCGCATGCCGAAACGTTTGGTGTAGCCCCGCGTTTGGTCTAGTGGAATATATGGATTGCCGAAACGCTTGGTCTAGCGCAACGTTTGGTCTAGCAGAACATGTCGCCTGACGAAACGTTTTGTCCAGCGGTACATGTGTTCTGTCAAAACATTGGGTCTAGCCCAGCTTTTGTAATAGCGGAACATATGGTCTGCCGAAACGTTTGATCTAGCCCAACGTTTGTATATTGAAACACAAATGGCCTGTCGAAACGTTTGGTCTTGCCCAATGTCTGGTCTAGCGGAAAATGTCTTGTCGAAACGTTTGTTCTTGCGCAACGTTTTGTCTAGCAGAACATGTGGCCTGACGAAACTTTTGCTCCACCCAAGTTTGGTTATGCAGTACATGTGGGCTGCCGAAACGTTTGGTCTAGCCCAAGGTTTGGTCTAGCCCAAGGTTTGGTCTAGCAGAACATATGGCCTGCCGAAACGCTTGGTTCATTCCAGTGTTTGGTCTAGCGGAATATATGGCCTGCCGTAATGTTTTGTCTAGCCCAATATTTGGTCTAGCAGAATATGAGGGCTGTCGAATCGCTTGGCATAACGTGACGTTTGGTCTAGCAGAATATGTGGCTCGACGAAAAGTTTGGTCTAACCCAACTTTCGGTATAGCGAAACATATGACCCGCCGAAACTTTTGGTCTAGCCCAACGTTTGGTCTAGTGAAACGTATGGCCTGCCGAAACGTCTGGCCTAGCTTAGCGCTTGGGTTAGTCTTGCCTAACGTTTAGTTTAGCGGAACATGTGGCCTGCCGAAACATTTCATCTTGCCTAACTTTGGTCTAGCGGATTATATGGCCTGCCGAAATGTTTGGCCTTGCCATACGTTTGGTCTAGTGGGATTTACAGCCTGCCGAAAGGTTCCATCTAGCCTAACGTTTGTTCCAACGTAACATATGTGCTGTAGAAATGTTTGGTCTAGCCGAACGTTTTGTCTTGCGGAACATAGTTATAAACGGGCTTTTAAGAAATAGCAGCAAATATTTGGAATGTTAAAGCCGAGGTCGCACGGCATTCATATAAACACGTTCGCTCTTCCACTGATCCGATTGTGTTACTGTGTCCTAGAAACACCAGAAAAGTGCGCAGTCTTTTGAGCTTCATTTCTCTCTAGATATGAACGATATTCGTAACCTGTTTAGTGACACTTCCAGAGGAGACTGATTTGGCGGGTAATATTTTAAAACCTTTTCATGCCGTACACCATGTTGGGCTGAGAACGATAATACAAAACGTTTGGATCAGTGATTGAGTGAACATTTGTAGATGAATGACGTGTGAACGCGTCCTTATGAACAACAACTGATCAAGTTATTATGATCAGGTAATCCGGGTGGGTATATGTCTCAACAATTGTTGTAATATTTGTTAGAATAAAACTAAAAAAGTTATTTACGGATTTTGGTAAAATTTACACGAATTGTTAGAAATGTTAAACAACACGAAAGACAAAGTTTTGGTGATAATCGGTCTTTTCATTTGTGTGCTTTACTTTATATTTGTCTCTGTGTTTGAACGAATATACAATAGCTTATAGTTTATGGTAATAGCTCATAGAGGGTCGGGGTGTATGTTTCGGTGACTCTTTGAGAATGGACCTGTTGGTTCGTCTACTGCCGCCTATCTAATCTAACTCAAAAAGCAACAGACGGAATTCGAAAAAAAATTGCAGACTGTTTTTAATGACAGGAGGAGCAAATGAAGAAATGATAAGACGGAAATCCTGGTTTAAGGACCAATTTGAGTTTTTCGTTGACATAACCCTGCTTGACAGAGGAATGCGCTCGCAGTTACACCTTTTTTCTGTAAACTCAAAGCTATGTTTACGAGGGCTCAACAAAAACGTTCAGCTGATAAGTGGTACACTCAAAAGTTGTGTGCGTACACACAACGAAACATTCGCGCACTGTGAAGTGAAAATGCGGGATAAAACACTATTTTGTGCAACGGGCTTTAGAATGAAATTTCATAAGAAGACTGACAACTGGCTGTAAAGTGAAACCTACCTTGATATGGGCTTTTCTGTAACTCGGAGATGACACATCGTAAGCTTGTGGCATGAATTTGGGGCTCCAGTGGCGAAATACCTTCGTTTCCTCAGCTTATTGGATGGAGTGACACTGAATTCACGGCAAGAATCGACCATCAAATGATATATCAGTGAGCGGCATCACCTCTGCATGCGCAAGAAGAGAGGTTCGCATAACGCCACCTGGACCTTGTCCGAAGAACTTCCAAGTAGATTTCGATGGGACGAGCTGTCGTATCATGTCAAGACCCAGCACCGTCGCGAGACTCTAAAACAGAACGTGCCTGAATTAAAAAAAAAAAATTCTACTAACAATCTTGAATATTCGTAAATACACTACAGATGACTTCATCATACAGCGTGTTGCCGGGGACACATATGCATAACCTCAGGATACTGTGTCCTAACCTTGTTGGACGCAGTCTCCAGATGAGAAATAAATGGGATTATTATTATTATTGTATGTCCAACTGGTTGCTAGGATGAACAGCTCGCGCAACGTTTCTATACATATTGCAATCGGTAGCACAGATACGGCATCATAAATGATATCTGGGTCTGTCCTCCTTGCATAAAGCGTTTTTGTGAATGCTTGGTGCATGTGGCCCAGGCGTTAGCTCAAGGAGGTTCTAATAGAGAGGAGCGCATCCTCTCATTTCATCCTACGGGAGCGTTGCGAGCAAGGAGCTTGTATAGAGAAGAAGGGAGCCAGAAGCCTAGCCCGTTGAAGCTCAAGAGTCTCTTATGGCTGTCAGCCAGTTGTCGTATGCACCAATCGCATATCCGTAAAAAGTCTCTTATGGCTGCAGCCAGTCGCGTAAGCACCAATCGCATATCAGTAAATGGGTTCGTCTGCTGCTCCCCAGTGAAACTCACTGCTCCCCGTCTTTTCTACCAATGAGCGTCTGACAGCCATAAGAGATCTGGTTGACTCGCTGGCAAGTCTGTAATTGGGTCACAAAGCTCTCTCCTTCTCTATTGAAGCTCCTTGGTTGCGAGTAAACTTTTCCCTTAAACTGGCTGAGTGGCTTATCCAATCGGAGAGCGGCATTGCCTCACGCAGCCTATATAGGAAGAAGTCCTGAGCTCAAATTTTTATAGCCATTAACCATCG
>LQNS02004412.1:839781-852414 GCA_001587735.2 Parhyale hawaiensis | reverse complement strand
TTTTTTTTGGGGGGGGGGGGAAGAGCGTGGTAGTTTCTTGCTCCACGATGGCCGCGGTCGTGTCTTACCCCATCTGACTATATCATAGTTATATACAGTAATTTAAGCCTTGCTATTGAGTCGCTAGTGACACAGAGTAAGTACTGGAATGGACAGCTTATGTAGGCCTAGGTAGCTACCGCTAGAAGGATAAGTTCACTCTAACTGACAATGGCAAACTCTCCCTGTTGGGAGATGGGAAGCACTACATCATTTTTTTTTTCTTTTCGCAGACAACATATATCATAATAAATTAAGTTCCTAAGCTTCGACTGCAACTACACATAATTTCTATATGCGATATAGGTATAGCTACGGTACTTGGGTACTACAGTACAGTAGCTACCAGAGTTTGATGAGACGATCATTGGCGCCGCAGGTCGCAAACAAGCATCCGTCAGGAGAGAAAGAGAGCAGCTGGGTCGGCTGGGAGGTGGTCATGCGCCATATGCAGTCCCAGCAGCCCACATCCTGGTCCTCATCCACGCCCTCCAGGTCGCTGGACTCCACACCCAAGTCAAACATAACAGGCATTGCTGTAATGAAAGAGCTTATTAGGTCACATTCTTCAGCTTCAGCCTCTGTAGCTAGTGATATGGTCATTGAAAAGAAAAAAAAAAAGAGAACAGAAACGTAGTAGTAGTAGAAATTTTACTAGCGCTTCGGTGGCACAATGCCCATATCGCGCCGAACTATTCCTGTGGTTATCCACAGGCTCGTGCGCCGCCAGGGCGCGAAATATTTCTCATTTTACATAAAGTATATGTATTTAGCAAACAAGGGGATAATGTCATAGTTGATGGTGGTATCTATTGTGATGGGTTATCACAGCTTATTGTAGAGGTCACATCTAATAAGGAAGGTCTTAAGAGCATCTCTGTTGAATTGGCCATGGGGCCCCTCAGCCAGCATTCCTCGGAGTATGAAGTCTGCATCCTGTCAATAAAAGTCCGGATAGCAGTCCCTCCGCTCGTTGGAGAAGGTAGGGCACCCGGCCATCAGATGTAAGACGGTGAGAGGTACGACGCAATCGTCGCAAAAGGGCTGCGGGAGCCCCATTCGCAAATAGTCATGAGTAAGTCTCGTGTGCCCAATACGCAGGCGGCACAGTACAACGTCCATTCGACGGTCGTCGCTATTGGATGAGTGCCATTGTCGGACGGTTTCCTTGATTTTTCGTAATTTATTGTTTCTCTGGGCAAGCCACTGGGACTGCCATAGTTCGCTTGATTAGCGAGTAATAGTCTCGGCAGAGGACTGCACGTTTGCCGTAGGCAATTCCGTCAGGGCCAGCTGCCTCGACTCTTCATCAGCGAGCTCGTTGCCCGCAACGTTGACATGGCCAGGCACCCAACAGATACACACTGTCTTTCCAGTGCGTTGCAATTGTTGTATGCTCGGGTGGCCTGTACTACACTCAGTGAGTCGGAGAATATAGTCAAGTTGCGTTCATCGCCATCTCTTATGAGGAGCAGCGCTGCGCACACGCCGAACAGGAACTTAGTTATTATTATTAGCTAATAATATTAACTTCACGCGTGGGCCTACGGACAGGTAATGAAACCCGATTGAAGTATTTTGCAATATCGGGAAGACCAAAAAACTACCAAGGAAAATCCATCAACCAGCCATTAACAGCTTACTTAAACACATGCATATCGATACAGCCAACTGCTGATCCGCGCAATGAACTCCAGACCATAGCGGACCAGGGCAGTGCATAAAATGGGGGAGAGGAACACAAACATGTGCCACCTCGGTGGGGCGGACAGCGATAAGAACGGTAGAACCTTTCCTAAATGACAGAGGTAGGCCTACCGTCCTTTCATAATTACACTTTACCCTATAAGTTATAAGAAGTATGAATATAATCAGACCTAATTACGATGGTTAGTATGATTATATTGCAGTAAACTCTTTCAATATTTCTCATTTTTATATACAGACAAAGGCTCTGATACTGCTAACCCTTAGCATCTTCTCACAGCATGGACCTGGAGCACAGGTCCCTTCTGTGAGAAGACAGTTACTCGGGCAACAAAAGGACGAAGAAAAACAACAAAACTCGATAGCAGAAATAAGAAGAAGAGAAAAATAGAGTATGGAAGCAAGGCCTCGTCAAAGTCTTAGGCAAGGCGTAATTGATTACAAAACGCACTACTTTTCCTATCGCTCGAAAATATTTCCACAATATTAAACTAAATTTTTACAACTATTGTGGAAAGCTTTCAGTAGCAATGCATCAGTTACAAGGATTGTTACTTGTAAAACTGCTATAATGCTTCAAAACAGCGTTCGGGTATCAGAGTTGTGGAGCGAGAGTTGGACACATTTGAAGGCCAAGTTGTCGAAGTCGGGACATCTGACGCGACAACCCTATCAGAAACTGAAATGAATGCCATTAAATTAAAAAATCAACTCCCTAAGTCACTAATACGGCAAAGCTTGAGGCATGCTCACATGGATCACCTAGATATACTGTATATCCTAGTCATGATGCCGGTTTGCCAAAAAGATGCCTGAGCTTATTTTGTCTTTGCGATATCAAACATAATTTTAACCCCACTTCGTTCTACTTCAGTGAGTCATAACTTGAAAATACCGTGCTTTACAGCAATAAAAAAAACTATTTAGCTACTCGAAGCAAACCCAACAGTTCAGTAACTGATTTCTGACGTTAGCTAATGACCAAAGATCCTATGATCTTGTAACTTTAATACACACTGGCATAAGCTAAATGTGAATTATGATTACGAGGTAAATTAACTATGCATTGCAAAAACTAACCAATTTTTGATAGGCTAAGCTAATTGGTCCTGTAAGAGAGATATACGAAAGAACCATGGTAGATAGGTACCGGTACCACTGTACAATAAGATGTTTTGATGCATCTTCGTAGTAGTAGTTCCTATAATCTCCAGCGGCCCTGGCAGTAAATTGCAGGCGGCTCACAGCACCGCCCGGCGCATGGCTCCCGATGTACCGTATAGGTAGCTATATAAGGGAAGTGGGATAGGCCAATTGCTAGGAGTCCAGACCCCGATGGCCCTGAAGAAGTCCACCGGCTCCGCAGGTCACCGCCAGAGATCAAGTGCGCTTGAAACGCCTGTTACGGTCCTTAGCTGGTCCACAGCTGGACAGAAGGTTGTTAGATGCTTGGCGGTGTCCGGCGCTCCCATGAATCGATGACCTAGAACCAATGCCTCACACCCAATGCTGCACTAGTAGGACATGAGGCCAGTATGGTGTCCACATCTGAGCCGTGAGAGAGCAACACGGTCGAGACGTGAGAGTGGGAGCTCCCCCGAACTTCGGGGTGGGAGGGCAGCATTGTGTTTGGGGAAAGGAAGGGGGGACTGCAATGCACATTCCGAAAAACTACAAGAATGTGTTTTGTAGTCGTGTGGGAAGACTATGAAGACTCATAGAGTCTTAAAAAAATTCGGCAGGAGTCACACAGATCCGCTTTGGGGTTACCCATGGTCGAGGAAGATATGAGCACGGAGAGTCGGGTACAGCAGCCGCCGCAAAGAATTGGGTTCCCTCATCTCCATGTGCAGACGCAGAGGGAGCACTCTTGCTTGCGTGTGGAGATGGTAGATAGGTGACGCTTTTGCGCAGCTGGTGGCAATCCGCAGGACCGCGTTTTGCACTGGTTGAAGAGTACTGTAGTGGGTATCAGCCAGGTTGGATGTCCAAGCAGGGAAGAGTATTCCAGGATATGTCTGACAAATTGTTTGTACAGGGCTGTAATTGACTCCTTGCACTGACCAAAGAAAGTGGCTGTCATCGCACGCAAAGCGTTAAGGCACGATTTCTCCCGAGCGGAGATCTCAGTAACATGGTTACTGAAGGTAAAGCCTCGATTTAGGGTCACTCCTAAGATCTCAGGTGAGTGCACAATCGGTAGCTATGGGCTCATTATTCAATGTAACGCGTGACTGCAATCTATATTCCTGGTTGGAGGGTGTAACGAGTGTAAGGAAGGATTTGTTCACTGACACCGCCATCTGATTTAGAGTCAGCCATTGCTCCAGATCATTTCCAAAAGGTTGGAGCAGTTCAATGGCCCCGTTCGGTGTGGGGGATATGGAGATAACTGCGAGATCGTTTACATATGATGCAATGCAGACATGCGGGGAGGTAGGAGTTGGAAGGTCATGCATGAAAAAAGTTAAAAAGTGAAGGGGATAGAACAGAACCCAGAGCGAATCTGTTTCTTAGCGGGGTATTGAGGATTTTATACCGTACCTCTACAAGCCACGTAAGCATAACAACCGTCTAAGAAATTAGCTAGCCATTTGATGTAATTAGGATGAATTTGAGTAGTTAGTAGCTTAGCTGTAAGCACGTGACGTGACAGAGTGTCGAACGCTTTACTAATATCAACAGCTGCTACAAAAGTGGGGAGCAGTGGTTTAGCCTTGTTCTTCCTCTCCTGCACCCTCTAACTGAGAAAGGTGAGTAAGATGGCGGTCAATTGCTTGGGTCTAAAACCATGTTAGGAGTCAGCTAGAGGGAGATCGCGCACGACTCTATTTAGAACCAGACGCTCCAGGATCCTAGACGTGCAGCACATCAGTGAGATAGGGCGCTTGGATGCAGGTTCAGCAGGGGCTTCCCTTACCTTGGGATGGGAAAGATTTGTCCCTACTTTCCAGATATTAACTCACCTCCGCAGCCCCCAAAGCCCAGGCAGGCCAAGAGCAGGCCAGCCAGACTAGGGAGGCAAGCACGGCCCCGCGCGCCGGAACCAACAAGGAACACACACGCATGCACTGTGCCACAGCCAACGAGCCGGAGAAGTGCGCAGTTGGCCATCGAAAAACCAACAAAAACGACACACGCCCATATGGATGGTCCTCCAGGAATAACAAAAACAGCAAGGGCATGCAACACCAGGCAAGCACCACCAAGGTAGACGGCTAGTCATTATTAGTGACTATCAGGCCATCAGACTTTCCAAGCACCATCAGTAATATAGATGGGGCATCAGGGGTAGCTACCAAAGTGGAGCTCAAGCAAGTTAGGCAACTCCTTAATGGGAGAACAAATACAAACAGAACTGATGGCACCCCAAAAACCCCACAACAGCAACACCCATCAACCCCACCACAACAAAAAAAAAAAACAAGACCACCGAAGTATGCACCGCGAACAAGCCCAAGACACCCGCACCATGCCAACAGGAACACACAGACATCACACATAGTCAAACAACACCTCCCACAAGTGACAAGCAAGACGCCCCTTGAACACATCCAAGGACTGGGACAGCACAACCTCCTCCGGCAAAGAGTTCCAGAGCCTAATACATCTAGATGGAAAGACCTACCTCCAGCCTCAGTGCCAAAGTGCGGCCGAACCAGCTTCAAAGAATGGCCTCGAGTTCTCCCATGGTTGGCAAAACAAAACAAGTCCCGCATCTCAGCAGAGCCCATCCTCCCCACAAGCACCTTCCAGCACTTAATCAAATCGGCACGAATTAACCTTCCCCTGACAGAAAAAAAGTTCAGCCGCTTCAACCTCTCACCATACTCAGGTTCGCCAAGCCCCTCAACATGTTTCGTCCATCTATGTTGAACAGACTCCAAAACACGCAAGTCACCCACATAGCCGGTATTCCAGACAACTGAACAATAATCAATGAGAGGCCTGATATGGGTCACAAAAAAGCCACCATAAACTCAGGGGCCCTACACACTGTAGACCGCAACAAACTGCCAGCCAGCCCAGCAGCGTTCCCAACAAAACTGTCTTGTGTGAGCATGGAATTTCAAGTTATTATCCAGAAATACACCAAAGTCACGATACGACTCAACGAACTTGAGGACAGTATTTCCCACAGTATACGGGTGCAAGTAATAATCCTCCATGTGATGGGCACGACAAAACCTCATGACAACACTCTTCTCACCATTCAAGACCAAATTCCACGATTTCGCAACACCAGCCAAAACATCAAGATCACTCTGAGGAGAATACTGCCCCTCCTGAATGGAGGACCGTGAATATGACAGGTACAGCTTAAAGTCATTGGCAAACACCTTCACAGAACATGACATAAGCAAAATAAGTGGGTCAACGTACAGCAAAAACAACAGTGGTCCCAGAACAGAACCCTGAGGGACACCACTCAGAACAGGTCTGCTCTGGCTCATACAGCCAGGACCATAGGGTCCTACTTTAAATTTGAAGACATACCTACCTCCCACACCACTTCTGTTTCTGTCAAGTGTTATCTACCATTTCAGATGCAGAGGATGCAGTGCCTTGTACATTGGTAGCACAGGACATTTCAAAGCCTGCATTGACCAAGATTTAGGTGTATCCAGTCGAACCGGTTTACCACTTGCAAAAACCTTCACATTCAGCTCCTTACCTGCATGCTGAGCAAAACAACCATCCCATCAGCAAAAACTTCTAAATCATTGACTCCTCTAATCCAATTGAACTTACAACATTAGAATCACTTTATATCCATAGAACAAGACCTANTAAAGTCATCTGCAAACACCTTCACAGAACATGACATAAGCGAAATAAGTGGGTCAACGTACAGCAAAAACAACAGTGGTCCCAGAACGGAACCCTGAGGGACACCACTCAGAACAGGTCTGCTCTGGCCCATACAGCCAGCAACACTCACCTGGAAGGTGCGACCAAACAGAAAGGCATCAACCCACGACAAAATGGCTCCATCAATTCCAAAGACTCTCAATTTTTCTATAAGTACAACATGACTTACCTTATCAAAAGCCTTGGAAAAGTCTAAAAATACTACCTACATCAACAACATCCTGCTGTTCCAGACCCGTCAACACATCAGAATATGCCAGCAACAGCTGATCCTCCGTGGACCTCCCACGTCGGAAACCAAATTGACACTCAGACAACAGATTGTTGGATTCTAAATAATCCGACAGATGGGCAACAATTACAAGTTCCAATGTCTTGCAGCAAACTGATGTGAGACTCGCGGGACGATAATTACCGCAGCTATATCGAGACTTTGACTTGAAGAGGGGCATCACAACTGACTTCAACCACACACTGGGCAGCACCCCAGCGGACAAGGATCTCTCAGATATGTAATCCAGAAATCGAGCACAGGACTTCAACAACATTGGGTGCATATCATTGGGACCCACAGCAGAAGGAACATCCAGCGAGCACAGCAAGTCAAAAATATCATCCACAGAAAACACAAGTTGACCCACTCCACCCACCACAGGGTTACCCATCACAGGGGAATTTGGAGCACCGGGTTCGAAGGGAAAGGCGTTGTCCCCAAAGGACCAGTTGAAAACTGCAGTTTGAAAATGGATGCCGAGCAGACCCAGATTCTCCAGCATGGGCAACAATAGGTACATATTCCGTCGGCCTCTCGGCACAGGACTTCCTCGAACTCCAAATGGCTTTTATCCTTGTAGACAAACTGCTGGTAGCTACTCAGCAAACAGATGCTCAAACGGTAGTACGGTATGAACGAGGAGTAGAAGACTTGTGTGAATACCCAGATCAAATAATTCCATTACAAAAGATGGGGTCTCAACACCAGATTCTGATCAAGCCTCACGCGATCCAATAAAATTTAGTTTTATATATATATCCATATGTAATTAGGAACAGAATATAAATAAGATGCATTAAAATCGAGGAGACCTTTAGCACGACATTGGAGGAATGATTGTTACACACCTGTTTCTTCAGGGTTCTGCATTCCTCCCTTGGCCACCCACATTTGCAGATTATCTCCTGCTGTGAGTAACCGTGTGCCCTCCAGGTTCCAAGACACATTGTTAATGAAGCCATCAGCCTCCACGGCTCCAGTCTGCACCCAGGCGTAGTCTAACCGCTGCAAAATGTAGAAGACTACTGTAGCTCTAAGCTATGTCATAAAATAAAATGGTAATCAATGGTACTTTTTAGCTATTTTACATAATTTATACAAGTAAAAGTCTTCAAGGGTGTTACAATCACAATCCATTTATGCTAGCTACCACAATCTGAAGAATACTAACTGGAACAAGGAGTGCCCTTGTCATAAGCAGTTCCATATTGTTATTATTTACCTAGGTAAGGTATATTTGAGTTGTAATTGCAATTTAGCTAATTTCTTAGTGGAGGGTGACACTGGTATTGCACACATAGGCCTAGGGTTGCTACTCTGAAGTTTTAATTGCAACATGACTGGAGATAGTTTACCTAAACAAAGTTTAGAAAACTTATGCAGCAAGCAGGCGGCTGTATTGACAAGAAAACACTGAAGTGAATATCCACCGGTATGCCTATATAGGTACCTACCTATCCACGTTGGGTACAGTACCTACCCATAGCTGAGCATTTCAGTATTGATACCTAATTAATGTAGCTAATACAGTTGCTAACAGATGTTAGCTACCTAATTGAAGCACCCATAGCCACTGACTTGGTGTTTTAATAAAAGAAGAGCAAGGGCCATATTGTATGTAGCTAGCTACCTACGGTACCATATATGAGCAAAAACATGGAATTCATGCACAGGAAAGTGAGGAAACTTGAGTAGGCAGCTAATAAAAACGGCCTCCATTAGCAATTGAGTGCCTCTTATTTTTGTTCAGTTAGTTTTGGTAACAACTTAGCTAGGCAATATTTGTAAATCAGCATCACCACATTTCCTTCACAAAAGGAAGCCTGGGGTAGGTATGCAGCCCATCCATCCAAATGAAGATGGGATGTTTACCAAAGCTAGGTACCTACTGTACTCTATTACACCTATAATGCAAGCAGAAAGGCACAGCTAGATAGCTATTTCCATAAAACAGCAGCATGAATGGATGAAATCAAACTAATCCAGCCCTGTAGCCTTTACGGAGCCCATTCCATCCTAGATCAATCATAGTTACAACAAGGTGGAGGGTTGGGGTACAAGAAGTCCCACTGGTACAAGAATAACAGTGTGGACCTAACCTTTAACTTTTCAAAGGAGTTGGAATACTACAACGCTCGGAACTCACGTTGGACGAGGACGCTGAACCTTCAATTTTATGATTCAGCTAGGTAGGTATCTTTGATAGAACACAAAGCTAGCATGTGATACTTTCATGGTGCTTAGTCAAGATTACTACTATTATAAAGATTTTAATGGCAAGGCATACAGGCCAAAGTGGGCTATACAGCACGGTGAAAAGGAAAGGACACAGTAGGTATCTCCAGAAAGTAGTTATTTGCATATGCTACTGGATCAGTGCACATGATCGTCAAGCAGAAAGAGAAGAGGAAGCATTGAGCTAGCTACTAAAGCACCAAAAGAAGAAGGTATTGAGCTTGGAAGGAAGTAAAATGATCACAAAAGATAGAACTCTTTATGGCCCTTCTAAGGATAACAGGCCTCATAGTAGCTATGGGACTTTTTGCAAAGATATTGCCGAGAAGTTTGTCACCCTCATATAAGTGGTTAGGCTAAGCTATCTTACTGAATTCACCCAAAAAGAAACATAGGTATTCAAGAAAGCAATTAACTAGCTAGCTACATGCTAGGCTTACATGTTTGGAGACTGATGAAGCAATGGGTGATGGTTCAAAAATGCAAACCCTTTTGCCATATGCAGCAGCTATCTTGCCTGTATCCGTGGAGCAGTCAACACACGAGATCTGAACATTGTCATGGCAGACTCCAGGGATGACCTGCACTCGTTCAAAATTTGGTGCCAGGACAACCACATTGCAACCTGCAGCATAAGCCTGGAACAAAAAATAATTATGGAACTCTTTCTTTCATACCATTACAAAAAGGTATCTACCTACATTACTTTCGATATCTACCATATAGCTAATGGTAACATTATTTCTACAAAAGAGGAATATTAGCTAGCTATATAATTCAATAAAAGCAAGGGTCAAGTTTATGACTAACAACAGAATTAGTAGATAGGTAGTTACAGTAACTAGGCAGAGCCTACAATATTCAAATTTTCTAATGATAGGTAGTCTACCTATAGGACACCATGCTAAGTAGCTACCTAAATAAACAGCTAGGTAGGTAGTGCTATACACAGTAGCTAACTAAAACTATTAGCTAGTGGTGTCATTACTAGCTAAATAAAAATATAACTACTACTGAAACAGAAGTTCCAATATGACATAGCTACCGGTAGATGCAAGAGTGCCTGGTAGGCACCATGGGCTAGGTAGGTAGCTACTATATTTATATACCTACCTACCTGGCCAGTTTTTCATTTATTTGGCTGAAAATTAGTAAAGAAAATATCATTAAAATGTTGCTCTTTACGATGGAATTATCAGAATTTAAATTTTTCTTCATTTGTGCCATATAGGTGCAGTGCTCAACTCCACCCACCCATATGATAACAGTAAAAATTTACCGACTAGGCCTACCTATTAGTTACCTACACTGAAAGCAAACTTTTAGCATGCAAATAATAGAACTAAATAATTACCGTAAATGGCACGCCTTCAACACGTCCCACGGCAAATGTCCTGTCGCCAATATTGCAGGCGCCAGTCAGTACTTGATGACAATGCATTGTTGAGAAGCTGCACACCTGAACAAAACCTCAACAGCAGGCTCAGCAACAAGTGCTGCAACTGTAGGTAAATGTTGTTTCCAATAGTGCTTATAGTTCTGAAAAAGTCACATCTCTGAAAAATAATTGAAGTTCCAATGAATATTTTTACAGTAGCGAGCGGGAGGCAGAGTTCCTCTGTCGTTAGCACCAAGACCCGCGTTCCCAGCCTTTGCCGGGGCTTCTCCCCTTCAGGAGGACTTGTCAGAGTCGTCACACTCATGAAAAGAACAGGTAAGAACTCCTCCTCATTTCTCTCATCTTACTGGTCTTTTCTTCTCATTTAATTGATCACTGTTCTCCTCTGCTCTTTATCGTCTCTGTCGTTAGAAATTCCGCCCGTGTTTTTTTCTTGCTCCGCCCCCTACTTACTACGTCATCACAACCCGAACTCAGGAGCAGCCTCCCCTCTTCTTGTCATTGTTTCTCCTTAAGACGACGAGCGCCTTACCACTTCGCCTTTCATTCCAAGGAACCCAAGGAACGAAGGGTTTTGGTACGTTTATAGACTCCTGAGAAAGTCTGTCTCCCGCTTGCTACTGCAAAAGTATTGATTGGAACATTCAACTATTTACAGTAGCAAGCAGGAGGCAGAGTTCCTCTGTCGTTAGCACCAGATATACCAGCGGCGCAGCAGTCATGGCTAAACGTTTTAGTCGCTCGCTTTATGACCCGTCAAGAGTGCATAGCAGGGAAGGGTTGGTCCGGAACCCGCCGTACTGTATTACTCTCTTGTCTAAGCCAGCTTATCTTTCTGCTGCTGCAAGAGAGCCTGTCTCTTCTCTGTTTGATACTACAAACAAACGTAACAGGAATTAACCAGCTAGTTATTCAACTTTCTGCAGGGTACGGTGCAATACACCGCAGGTCTTCCTTGAAGGGTTAAAGCCCTGGCTAAAAGCAAAGGTCTGCATATCGTACAAGGGTGTTTAATCGACAGATATTTCATTAGATTCGCCTGCTAAATCTGAGCCACTCTTTGACGTGGACCACAGACATAGTTTGCAGGAGCGAACTTCTTAATGTGAACATTTTGCCAGAATTTGCGTTTTACCTGATAATGCCAGCTTTCCAAAAATTTGTATAATAGTCTTGTATAGTTAGGCACTTCATCATTAAGATTGAAATTCATCTCATATTTCTATATCTGCCTCATGCAGTATAACCAATACCACAGCAGATGGGAATCATAAGGGCACTTCCAGAAATATTTTGAGGCGATGTGAGGCTTACAGGGCGATAATTGCAGCAATCACATCGAGACTTGGAGTTGAACAGAGGCACCACAATTGACAAGCAGAAACAGAAATCCCGGCACTCAAATCGGAATTAGCAGCCCTTGGGCCTCGGCCAGGCCGCCAGGGTCGGCCTTGGATACTAAGCACTGTGGAATTCCACACCAATTTTAACAGCGTCCACAGAATTAGACAAATTCAAGCAGGTAATGAAAATCTAAGCTGTTATAAACTGCTTACCAGAGTTAATAGCCTACCTATTTATAGTTTGAGTTTACTCTTTAACCAAGAAGTTGGTGTCACGGTGTGTATATACATATATATAGAGGTCATGAAGTTCCTAATTTATTATATACAGTTAGATCATAAGGGAACTAGAAGAGGCGATGCTAGGCCTAGCCTAAATGAATATGAATCAAGCCGGTCTATCCTGGGTCCCAAATCTTAAATTACACCCTGAATTACTAAGTTAGCCATTATCCTGTGTCATTAAAATTACCAAATAGATATTGATTTTATTTGTGACCTTTGCATCAAAAATATACCTTTCATCTACGTCGTCATTCACTAAGATTACAATCTTGGCAAAGAAATAACAGACAGAGCTTCAAGGTATAGATGAACGTGGGAGAGACCGAATAACTTCGATCGTTTTTTTTTTTTTTTGTTGCAGAATTAAAGGAGGCTAGCAAGAGCTGTGCCCCCTGGATCACTCGGGGGATGTAGAGTATAAATAGATCATTAGCACATCACTTACAAATAAAACAGTTGCAAATATTAGCACAAGACCA